>BQNB010130125.1:0-17923 GCA_026074375.1 Tanacetum coccineum | reverse complement strand
CTATATATAGAGATGAGGGGGGATGCTAGTTTTTACATTCTTCTTTGCTCATTCGTTAATTAATACAATGTAACGTTTGGGATCACGCGTGTGTTTTCTTTGACTCTATATTCTGGTTAAAAATGAAAATAAGCATATGATAAAGGACCAATTCAGAAAATGAAACTAAACTCCCCAACATACGCCTACAATCCACACTGTTCATCTTTCGATCTGTAAAACAAAAAAATAATTAAAAATTCGAAAAAATATTAAAAAAATATTAAAGAAACTGATCAGATTATTTTTAAATAGTAGTATTATTATGGGGGTAAACTAACTGATGTCACTATTTTGGAGTGTAATTCGTCAATTAGCACAAATCGAAGCCATGGTAATTAATTACAATTCATTTTTTATAACTTTTTATTACATGATTTAAATATAATTTATTGATATTTGTAATATTTGATGATTCTAGGGTTTCTAATTTTGATGTTGTAATTGTTTTGTTAGGGTTTGTTAGAATGAGGAGGTAGTTGTACTTGATGCACTGAAACTTGTACATTATTGTTAGATATTTATATATATGTTCGATTCAGTTGTGTGAATTGAGGTGTTGTTTGTTGTTACGGGCGAAATGATGTCGTTTTCGAGTTTGTGAAAAGTAGTAGTAGTAAGTTAAAGGATTAGGTTCGAAAACTCGTGTTTCGAAAGTTAGATGACAAGTGAGAACTAGATTGAATATAAGTTTGTTATCGGCCTCCGGACTTAGGGGGTGTTTGTTTCGGCTAATATAGTCGGCATATGGCTTATTTTGTTTTGGGCTCATATTTCATATAACCTTACATTGTGTGGATTATTTTGAAACTTTCCGGCTTATATAAGTTCTAAAATAAGCCACGAAAAGTGAGCTTATGAAACATAAGCCCAAAACCAAGTAAGCCATAAGCCGGCTATATATGACTGGATGCAACCTTTCGTTGCAGACGTGCAGTTATTAACCAAGCTGCTTACGTATACTAATTAGTTTATTATATTCTAGTTTATTACATAACTAGTCTTCTTAACCTTGAAGTTATCCGACACTTAAATGTGAAATATCAGTTAAGGGACTTGGTATGTTTAGTCTAGAGTTATTGAATTTGAATCTCGCACTTGTTTATTACTGTGTGCATTTACAGGTTGTATGTTAATGGGTGGAAAACAAAAGTTGTACCACTTTGGTGGATATTTGTGCATTTTTATATTGTAGAGTTGTAGATGTGTTTGAATAATCTGATTTGACGAGTGTAGTCCGTTTGCGTTTACGGCTATCGATGGTTTTATTGGAAAATGGAGGTGGAGTGAATGTAAATAAAACTAAAACCATGTCATTTATAAGCTTAGGAAAGCTGCTAAAGCCTATTTTAGAAATCCGAGAACTATACTGAATGTAGCGTGTTTCTGTTTGGTTTGTCATTATTTATCATCCGAACGTTGTGTGGGGTTGACTGTACGTGATTGTTGTGGAATTATTTTCCGTTTAGTATTTGAGAGCTTTTGTTTACATTACTTGATGCAACCTTTTGCTGCAGACTTGTAGTAGTTATTAATCAAGCTTCTTCCGACCCTAAAGGATAAGTGGATAACCTTATAAAACGTAGTTACGGATATTGATGGGTTGTTTCACTTTTAACGAATAGTGTCGCCTATGTAAAAGCACTTTATTCGGCCCCTTGAAAGATAAATGTCGAGTATCATTTAGATCTTAATCTCACTAGGTATGCTTCTTGGGAGTGGCAAGGGAAAGGGTCAGAAACAGTCATAGGGATAACTCGGTTAGGCGGCATACATCTCGCCCTTCCCGGCTATCCTAGGGAAAACCTCATCTAATTAGTCTAGAAGTCGTGAGTTTGAATATCACACTTGTATATTACTGTCTGTTGGGAATATCCTTTCGGGGTTAGCTTAGATTGGAGTCATTGGACACTGGAAGACGATCAAACTTAGTGTGCTGTGTATACTGATTAGTCTAGAAGTCGTGATAGGGAAATAGTATGAGTGAAATTACTACGTAGGTAATTTATCAACACAATCCATATACTCAGCTTAATAAATTTATAACAAATAAATAAACATGATATAGCTTAATAAATTTATAACAAATAATTTATCAACACTGGAATAACAATAGTTGCATCATTATATATTACTGACTAGTCTAGAAGTCGTGAGTTTGAATTTCACATAAGGTTTTGTTGAGTGATAGGGACTTGGGGGTAAGTTTAGTCTAGAGGTATTGAGTTTGAATCTCGCACTTGTATAATACTGTGTGCTTTTACAAGTTGTATGTTAACTGGCAGAAAACAAAAGTTGTACCACTTTGGCCTCGGGTGCGATAGAAGTAGTATTTGACTGTATTGTTATTTTGGGTTTTATTGTATGTAGGCTACTTCAAAGAAGGTTATAACAAGAGACGAGTGGGAGAAAAAGCTTAATGATGTCAAGATTCGAAAAGAAGACATGAACAAGTTGGTTATGAATTTTCTTGTCACCGAGGGATATGTTGATGCGGCGGAGAAGTTCCGAAAGGAATCTGGCACAGAACGTATCCTTTCTGTCTAGTTGATGATTAATGCGTCGATTTGAAATGTTTATATGTTTTCTTATTTGAATTTCCTTATGGATATATAGCGGAAATAGACCTAGCAACCATTACAGATCGCATGGCTGTTAAAAAGGCTGTACAGGATGGACACGTTGTAGATGCAATCGAAAAAGTTAATGATTTGAACCCTGAGGTTAGATTTTGCTGCCTCTTTTAATAAAAATAATGCATCAACCGTTATCAACCTAAATTACTTGTTTTATTGTTGTCGTCTTCAAAAATTATTAAGGGGGTCTCTTATCCTTTTTTGATACACAAGCTTTCTTCTCAGTCTGAGAGTTTATTCTAGTCATCATACTCTTTTTATACTGATTTTAATGGAAAGTGTGGTTATGCTGATGTAACTTACTTTGTCGTCATCATTAAGTGGCTGTTTGTCTAAGTCTATGTTTTAGGCTTAGGCTTATATATCATAAGCAGCTTATGGCTTAGTGTTTGGGTTAGCTTATAGTAGTTAATGAGGTAAAATGACCAAAAAGTATTTGAATATCTGAGATTGTGATTGTTATCCGGCGTTATAAGAGTCTTTTGCTATAAGACTCCTTACATACACCCGCCTCCTCTCTAATAAGCCACAAAGCTAGAGCTTATCAAAACCCCTTAGACAAGCTCATAAGCCCAATCATATAAGCTTACTTCAAAACCTCATTGGGCTTATTTTAGCTATATAAGCTAATAAGCTTAAACAAACACTTATAAGTTTTGTTCTTTACTTTTGCCTGATAAGAATATTAACGTGACAAATATATCCATGCAGATTCTAGATACGAACCCCCAGCTATTTTTCCATCTGCAGCAGCAAAGGTTGATTGAATTGATTCGGGAGGGGCAGGTTGCACAGGCTCTGGAATTTGCCCAGGATGAACTCGCTCCAAGGGGAGAGGAAAATGTAATTTCTTGTTCTCATATTTTTTTTAAATCCTTAAAAATTGTCACAACATGTCCCATGAAATTTGAAACATTAGTTCGACGGTTTAACATAGAATGACCTATTTGTTTGCTGTGATCGTTAAAAAGTTGATAATATCAGTTTTGATTCACTGGATATTTTGCCTTATCATTTTTGAAGGGAATGATATGTATTTGATGGCTAGAAACACTTTCCTGAACATTGTATGCTGTACTCGCTCCTTTTTTCTAGCATGCCTCGCCACTCTAGTCACAGTTACTTAGTTACTTATTGTGTTTTTGATTGCACAGTTCGTACCTTTTGACGTAGCTATCAAAATATCTAAAAATATTCTACAAAATGTTTTCATACCATTTGAAGTTTAAAGTAGCTCATTTGGCATTCATGGTCAAACTAAAACATAGACTCCTACCCTTGCAGCCAAGCTTTCTAGAGGAGTTGGAGAGAACGGTTGCGCTGCTGGCCTTTGAAGACGTGAAGAATAGCCCTGTGGGAGACCTTTTAGACTTATCGCATCGCTCAAAAGTTGCAAGTGAGGTCAATGCAGCAATCCTTACAAGCCAAAGCCATGAAAAAGGTTAGTTCTTATCCAACTATCCATAAACAGTTTGTGCATAAATCACTTCTGGCTGTCGAATTAAAGTTCAGACTCGCATTTTGTTGGCTCTTAGGTTCTGATAGCATGTTTCTTGTGTCACACATAACTCATTAGAAGCTAGGGATAAACATTTAAAGTTCAAAACTTACTTTATCGCCACATTTAGAAGAGTCAGTTGATTGCGACAGGAAGGACACCTTTACTTATATATGAAAGTCTGAGAGATACTTTAGATAGCAAAATGTGATGGTTTGGAAACACATATCTGTTATGGCGGATCAAAACGTGTTTGGCATCAACACATTTTGTCCATTTTTATTGAGATGTATAAGACAGTAATACGTTTGCTGTATGCAATAGGATTATTAAACTGCAATAAAATGAACAAGCAATTGTGCTTTTAAATCACATTAGAAGGTCATCTTGATCCAAGGTAACACGTTTTTGACAAAATTGGTTCAATATTGCCACCTTAGATACGGATTAAATTTGTGATGTTAAGAATAAATATTGTTGAGTTTAAAGACCTATATATTTTTTTCAAAAATTCAGCATTATGTTGAACAAAGATTTAGAGATAATGGTAAGGAACATACTCACTGATATAGAAGCGGTTCCATTTTGTTGAATTGGTTTTCCTCTTGCATGCTTGTTTCATAGTCTAAAGGCGTGAGCTATACATCCAAGTTAGGAAAACCAAGTGTTGCCCGCTTCAAAGATTTCTTTCTTTTGTAAAAGAAGACGCAATACGACTTTTCATATTCAGCAGATTTAATTTGATATTGGCATGAATTATCTTTTATCTTTTGCCTAAATTTGTTTCGTATATACAGCAAATATGATACTTTTGGGTTATATTTTTGCAAATTAATACTGCAAAAAGGATACTTTTGGAGAATAAACGATCGTAGAGTAACTTTGGCTTCAAGTTAATATTACACTTTTCTTTCTCTAAAAGCTTGATATATATTGTGTATAAAGATGGGTAGTGAAGCAAAAATTTTTTTTTGGGTAACCATGGTTTCCGACCTTTTGCCCGACTAATCCACGGGGTTTGAACCCACCGCCACATTTTAGGATGTTGGCGTGGCCACTTCAAAGTTGTTAGCACCTAGCAGGAATTGAACTTGAGACCTCACACATTTTAGAGTCATAGTCACAACTCCCTTTGCCACTAGGCCACCCTTGAGTGGTTCAGTGAAGCAACTTGTGGAATTATGATCAGTCTATTTGATACATAGCCGAATTCGTAATTGGGTTTTAGTTTCCTTGATAATGAAACATTTTTTTTTTGAAGGGCAGTTTATTTCCAAATCAACCAAACCAATTACAAACAAAGGCATCCACTATATTAACAAGATGCGCAAGTATAGTGGACCCAAAATTTACAAACCCTCTGATTGGATACAAATGTACGAGTTCACATGTATTCCCATGATGCGACTTTAAGATTGATATCCGCCATTTCATTGTCATATTTAGTGTGTCAAATTTTATATATTTGTGCGGATTGGATTATGCTTAAATGACCTGAAACTTTATATGTTCAAGTCTTGTATCTTTCTAGACAATTCACGTGTCAAGTATGATTGCAACAACCAGGTTGTTTCAGTGATAAGGCTTATTTTTTTTTTAAAAATTTGGAATGATCTAAGAGGAGTGAAAGTCATTCTGGATGACTTTCGACCTGTGTGGCGCGCCTGATGCACGCCTGAGGCAGATGCACGACCCTATTGCATCAGACACCCTGATGCATTGCGATTACGGGATGCGTGGTGAGGCGCACGCATCAGGCACGCATCAGCTAATGCGTGCATCGGTGCTTTTTTGCGCATCATGTACTTGGGCCTTATAAAGTAAAATTGGCCTTACTAATGTGTATTGGGCCTACTTCTAATGGGCTTTACTTTTCATGAGGAGCTTGGGATTGATGTTGATGATGACGAGGATGATGAAAATGATTTCTAGTTTAGTCTTAGAGGAGTTAGAGACACACTACTTTCAATGGATGCTTTTGAATTGCTTTTAAGTATTCAAAAAGACAACACTTCTGATTTTTTTTCGACTATTTATGTATTTTAGCGATATGAAATCGTGAACTATGAAAATGCATGGCATCTTTTGATAGTAAATGTGGTATTATTGTGTTTTGTGCCATATATATAATTTACAAGTATTATTTTATAAAGTGTTGCCTCAGGTACGTGATGTGCGCGCTTTTGCCTCGGCGCCTCGGCTTTTTGACCCTTATTGCATCGACGCGCATCGCGCTTTTTAAAACCCAGCTTTCGACTTGTTTGACCTTTTCATTAAAAAAATAGAATTTGTTTGACCCGTTAGAGAAAAAACCCCCGAATTGGGCCACATTTAAGTATTTTGGTCAAATTGCTAACTAACACTAGTGTCAATATCTGTTTTTAAATTATCCTCAGAATTGCTAAATGTTTTACACATGTAGCATAAAGAATTGGGAACAAAATTTAAGTGCATATCAATAAACATGTACCTTTAAATCCCTTAATAGCATGTGTCACCTCCGGTCAACAATTATGTTAGATTTTAGACATGCATGAATGTCGCACCAGTGTTAAGAAAACCACCATATCGTTTGTTGAAAACGGAAAATCATGTTTTGGTAAAATACAGGTTAGATGTATATGAAACTTTGGATCACTTTTAACCAGTGACGGAGCCAGACTTTTGAGCTCGGGTGGGCCGAATGAAGTGTTACATCGTATAACTTACATAAATGTGATCATTTTTAAGGCTATCGGTATACACTTTCTTACAAATTTGCCGTAAAAAACATATATATGCTGGGTAAATAACAAAATACTTCGTTTTTTGCAATCACGTTTAATAGTTGATCAAAAATTGAATGGGCCAAAATATACTTATGTGAATTTTTGGACTAAATTATACATATACATGTCATGTTAAGAAATTTATTTGGGTTGGCCATGGCCCACCATGTGTCCAATGTAGCTCCGTCACTGCTTTTAACACTGACATGATGAAATGATTCGCAGACCCGAAGCTCCCAAGTTTGTTAAGAATGCTTTTATGGGCTCAGAATCAGCTTGACGAAAAAGCAGTTTATCCACGCATCACAGATCTTTTCACAGCTGCTCTTGAAGATCCGTCTGTTTAACTGAATTTAATTCCATTACATGTGAATTCCAGGTACGAATTAGCAAATCAAAAGCTCGTGAAACAGAAACTGGGTGTTAATCTTTCGGTTATAAAATGTTTTCATGATGTGTTGCAATCTGGATATTGTTTCCGTTGGAATTACAATTCCTAGTGGTCTGTGATTTAGAATGAAAGTTACCAAAATCTCTTGTTAAATAAAGCCTTCAGAGTTTCAGTAGTTGAATTTCCAATATCTTGTATCTAGTATTTTGTAAAGCTAGCAATGTTAGCTGCTCATGCAGTCGAGCTGATTGGGTTATTGGGACTGCCTGGGAAAATTTTACTATCAATTGTTTTGAGTCCCTTAAATACTCTGCATATAAGTAATGAATATGATTACAAAACTATTTATTACAATGGAGAGTGTCATTGTAAAAAGCCATCTTAAACGTTAAGAAGCTACCCCCATCAACTTTTAGGAGTCGTTTGTTTGGAGGGTTTCGGAATCATGGAATGACATTCATAGGCATGTCAAATTTTAGGAGTTAAACTATGATAGTAGCATACCCATTGATCCATAGTTATGCAGATTGGTGACTTTTGCTATCGATTACTATGGGCCTCATAAGACTGATCGTAGTGCACCCCCCCCCCCCCCCAACCCACCCCCATTTCAATGTTTTGGTTTGTCGGTGGACCGAACAAATGAAGAGGGGTTGCGAGTTGTGTGTGGATTTTTTTCAATTAATTTTTGTGAGGTTGTTTTGGGTTGTGAGTGCGGTCCCTTTACTACGAGCATTTGGTATGTGTTTGGTCTAGAAAAGAGAAAGATGAGTTGACATTATATGAGTTGCATTAGTCTAACTTAATTTTTAAATTGTCCCATCATCTTTTTTCAACTTCTTTTTTCTTTTCCTAGTGTGTATCTTTAATTTGTAAAACTTTTCTTTTCGACAAACCAGTGACTTAATTTTTCGACAAATCTTTTGTTTATGAGCTGTTCCTTTATATATAGTATGTTTGTTTTCCTAATGCTAATTGTGATATTCTAGGATTTTTGTTTTGTAATTTTGTTAGATGATAGTGGTGATGTTTGACATAACGATAGTCAATCCAAACCAGATTCAACAAACAAACATTGTTCTTGCCAGGTGAAACCCATGCCAATTCCATCCAAATATTAAACATATACTCATAGTGATTCATGCATATAAACTAAACGCACCCTTATTTTTATTTTTGAGAAAACCAAGTTTCCCGCCAAAATATTAGCTGTGAGCCTGTGATGCATCCTTTTGGGGTGTGCGGTGACAAGGAAGAGAGACGTGTATCGCGTTCTTAAAGGTTCGGGGCAAAAATTGGATGAGATGGTGAAAGAGAAAAAATGAATTTCACTTGTCAGATTTATGTACGACTAGGAGGATAGGTAGGAGAAACTTGTAGGAAGATATATCAATACTTTTTATGATAACCCACTCCAAATAAATACATTAGTTAGTTTTTTTTTATTAAGGTCATGCATTCAAAATTTTGAAATACATTTTGTCCTTGGACCTCTTTGATAAATTTCCATTTTAGTTGTACTATATTTTCTACTTGGATGCATTTGGCATATTATAGATGCAAGAATAAAAAGGAGGATTACCATATTCCTGACAAATAGTTTGAAATGCTTTGTGCTCTATGTATCTATTCATAATGTGACCCAACTGTTTGTACTCGCACAGCATAATGTTTTTGGACACAATTGAGAGAACACAATTGTTTGCAATATAAACTCTCAAATTTGTAGTTTTCAAATACTAGTTTCTGTAAACCATAAAGGTTTTTCTTAATTTTGAAGAACGATAAGCTGCAATAGAAAATATCTTAGTACATGGTTACATAGGGCTGAGCATTGTGTGGTCCTCGGTCCACCCTATTCCTCATTTTCGGTTATCAGTTCAGTTCGGTCTGACATACAACCGACTATTGTGTTTTGTTGGATCGGGACAGGACCAACCCGGACATGGACCGGACATTTCGGTCCGGATTTTTGGACCCAATCGGTTTTCGTTCCGGTCCGGTTTTCGAACCGTGATCAGCTGGGCCTATGTTTACTTATTATTAAGGTAACTTTAGCACCGAGGATGTTATGTTAAGTTTTGAGTGTTTCAAGAAGCAGTCTTGATACTTTCGAGTCTACCCAGGCGGTGTATGATATGTTTACATTTTATCTTCCTTTTACTTCGCTCTCACGGGATTGAGTGTGTTCTTGTTGATAGTATTATAACTTTTTAGTTGCAACTATTTATGTGACTAGTATTGATTCAATAATTTGATAATGATTTGAGACTACACATTCATCCATTAATATTTTAACAAGAGGTATGTGTAGCACGTTTTAAGTCGATAGTACTTGCTGTGTTACAGTTTACAGGAGACAAAACAGTTACGATTCACTTTAAACGTGAGTACTATTTAAATGCAACACCTTTTATCATAAACTTAACAGAAGACAACCCTATAAACGAGTACAAATTAAGGTCTCACTTTAATACACTAATTAACACAATATTAAATGACTTGTACAATCATACTCTTATTTTTATATTGGCTCACATTCATTGGTAGTTAATTTTAGTCGATGTTATGGTCAAGTTCAAAACTCGTATGTAGTATTCAACGGCTTTGATTGTAAGGTACATTTAAATACTGAATTAATCATGCCAGTATAATTGAATGAAAATTTATATCTTGATATGTAAGTTCGTAATTATAATGAAATCATGCATCTAAACGCCCTTACTATATGATTGCAAACCCCACATGATCATATAAACATTGGCTATGTTTGACACCGGGTTTATCAGGGCTTGAGCTTATAAATGCAATAACTTTGTTTGTCATGATCTTATAGAAGTTTTTAGCCTCTCTAAGCCCAAACTCATATAAAATAGCTTATGAAAAGTATAACTAATCAAATTACTTGAATATTTTTAAAATATAATGGATTATCACAAGCTGTTAATATATTTGAATTTAATACTCCATCCGTCCCTAAATAAGTGTCCACTATTGACTTTCGAAGTCAATCTTCTTCAACTTTGACCTTAAATTATTTTGTTTGTGTTATATAATACTTGATGAAAATCATACCAATGAAAATACATTTAAAATTCAATCCATTCATATATTTTGCATCAAGTATAATATAACACAATCAAAATAATTTAAGGTCAAAGTTAAAGAAGAATGACTTTGAAAGTCAATAGTGGACATTTATTTAGGGACGGAGGGAGTATAATGTATTTTTATTCGATTTTACATTAATCTATACTACATATAAAACAAATTTAATGCCCCAAAAAATTAAGTAATTCAAGTTTTAAAGCATAATGTACAATTCTTAAATGCAAACTTTCACCGCAAAATCAACTATCTAACAAATACAAATATTAAAGCAAAATGCACAACATTTATTCCTCCATGCATATGTTACAAGTATAAACTAATTAAATACACTAATTAATATTATTTTTAAAACACCCCTAAAATGAAAAATACATATATTAAAGTCAAACGTACAACATTTATTCCTCCACGCATATGTTACAAGTATAAACTAATTAAATACACACTTTAAAAACACCCCTAAAATGAAAAATGCATGTTATTATACACATTGTACAAACTAATAAAACATACAAAGCTTAAAACAATTTATATGCTAACAAGTTGACGATACATATGGTTTTGAAAACTGAACCAGACCAACGGGTTCAACCAGAAATCAGAGTCGCCACCGGTTGGCTAGCCAATAAAATCCGTCCGAAAATAAAACGAAAATGACCGGTCGAAACCGGTAAAAACAGGTGAATCGGGTCGAGTTGAGATCATTTTTTTATTCTCCGTTCAATCAGTTTCTTTCTGTTTTGTTGACGTCTAAATTTTAATTACAGGGTACCCGCCGCTGCAACGCGCGGGTACTCTGCTAGTAAGCTTTAACTCAATTAATATGTCAAATAACTTTAAAAATATGTAAATTAAGCTTTCGACTTATAATATAAATTCTACTGTCAATCTCAATTACAGCTCTAGCTTTAGCCACATCCTTTATTGCCCAAACATACTCATAATGTTATTAAGGATATCTTAAAATAAAAAGACTTAATCATTAACATATTTTTATGAAACAATTTATTCTAGGAAGGTGGCGAGAATTATTATATTTCATGAAACAATTTATTGTAGGAAGGTGGTGAAGATTAATATATTTCATGAAACAAATTTATTCTAGGAAGTTGACGAGAATTAGGGTTGTTTGTCTACTTTTTTTTATTAAGGCGTGTTTATCACTTTATATTTTAAGTCATCTTTTTCTATTAAGATATAAACAAACAATTTTCATATGACTTAATAAATTCAGTTTTTTTTCATATTAAGTCAATTAAGTCCAAATTAAACGCCACCTTAATATATTTCATGAAACAATTGATTTTAGGAAGGTAGCGAGAATTAATACAGTAGTAGTACTTTATCCGTTTTATATCAAGTGTTTATATTAATACACCTTCTACTATAGCTAACGAAAAATGACTTTAGTGGATAGATATAATATTTTGATAGATAAAGAGTATATAATTAGTGGAGAAAACTACAATTTTGGTCCACTATCTTTACCGGGTATAACACTTTTGGTCCATTTTTTAAAAAATTTGCGGGTTTAAGCCAAAACCCGAGTATCCATTTCACATTTGAGCCAAATCTAACAATTTGCGTCGTCTTGTCCCACGTCGTCGCTGCCGACCGAGATGGTCCGGTTTTTCTTTTTTTTATTTGTCTTTTAGTGAGGTGGCACAAAAAATGTGTTATGGAGGGAGGATTGTTTTTTGTGTCATGATTGATTCTAGTGTTATAGGAAAAAAGTGTTGATATAACGACTCTTTTCACCACGATACGAACGGTAACGCATTAAGGTTCCTAATGCTCTAAGTATGTTACTTACTATGTAAAAGTTTAGAATATTACGCATCAGAGCCGTCTTTAGAGGAGTGTAACATGTACTATTGCACAGGATTACCGTTAGACGAGAGCCACAAAATGCCATATACTTTTATTATATATATGCAAAACATGAGGTTTCAGTTTAATTAGTTCGTGCACTGCTCATACATATGTATTTTGTGTATGTTTAAAGGCCTCTTTATGATAATCGTACGGGTTCACCAAAATCTATGAGGCGGACTTGTTACACATAACAAGTCAATCCAAAATATAAACATGAAATTAGTAGGTAGTAAAATTTAGATCATTTCTACACTGTTTTAGCAAACGTAACTTCAACCAATGGACTTGAGATGCAAATTACAGAACAACAAAGTAAGATACATGTAACTTTCGGTGGTAAATTGCAAAGAAATAATAAAGTTTATACTAAGCAAAAAAGTTCATTCATCTTTCCGTTACACATAATATCAAACCGAGTCGAGCCGGTTCGAAACCGGGTCGACCCGGTTTGGTTCTAGTCTATGGCCCAAACCACGTTAATAAAAACCTGAAGTTAACAAGTAAAAGCTAAAAAACCAAGAAAATTTCTAAACATCACCAGGAGAATCCGACCCGAATAACATAATCCAAGTTGTGCTTGAACAATGTGACACTAGAAAGATCCGACCCAAATAACATAGACCCATGTAGTAGTTGTAGTTGTAGTACTTGAAGAATGTGATTCTTGTTGTTGCTTTTTCAAGGGTATTTTAGTAATTTCATGAGGCTCCACCACATGAAGGAAATGGTCATGATGATGATCATGTGTACCATCATCAAAGTTGAGAGCATAGCTTGAAGGATCATATTGAAAATTGAATTGTTTCTTGGTACCACCACCATATAAGGCAACAAGAAATGTGTGTTTGTTCTTCACTGCTTTCTTCATGGCTGCTTTCATTCTCCAAAACAAGCTTCTACATTGCTTCTTTGAGCATGTGTTCATCCACTCAAATTTTCCCATAACTCCCATTTTCTAGCTTTTTGATGAATCTTGATCACTACCCACTACAAGAAATAGTAAGTTTGCTAGGATGCTCACTTCAAGAAAGTTGAGTTCTAGCAAATACCTAGAGAAGTAGATTGGTTTGGTAGAAACCAACTTCAAGAAACATAATAAAGTCAAGAGTATTGTGTTTGTGTTTGTGAGAGAGAAAGTGGTCTAGTAAGCTTGAATACCACCAACTTCAAGAAACTAGGTTTTCTAGTGTTGTAAAATAGCCTTTGCAAGAATATTTGAAGTTGTGATGATGGAAATTTAAGAAAGGTTTATATGCTTGAAAATGAAGCAGAAAAACAAAGAAGAGAGTTAAAGAAAACTCATTTTTCAAGAGTCTTGAAAAGTAGCATAGAATATTAAGATTCTACAAAACACACATGATGAACTTTGCAACTTTAATATAGGGATCACAAGAGAGGGTTAAGATCTCTATTGTACAATGGTTGGATTGGGGTATGGGAGAGTACAATGGATATATATATAAAGTAAAAAATATATATATGCTTTGTTATTTTTCAGAAAGTATTTTTAGGTGTTTTATAGAGGAAGCTATCTCACTTTGAGCTACAGTGTATTTTACACTCTTCCCCTAAAAAGCCTCTGAATTCTTTTGTACTTCCAGTGATCCCAAAAGGAAAATAAATTCAAACTTTGGTTGAATACATCGAAAAAGAACGTAATTATTACTTTTATTTAAAAAAAATTGACCATTAAACTTTTTATTTCAAAATTATACTAAATACTTCAACAATTTTCTTTTCTTTTAGTAATATGACTAAGATTGGCTAAAAATAAATCTAAACTTGCATGTTAAGTACTATTTTGTTGCTTATAACTAAAGAGGTTAGTTATTTTTCACGAAGGTTATCCCAGATCCGGAAGTCATAACGGTGAAAGAAGGATTTCCTTCGGAGCTCGTAGGCAAACGCTGACAACAGTTGTATGATGAGGTACGGATGAAACAATGTCTGTCTCGTCCACAACGGCAACCGATTACATCACGACAACCCGTGCCCCGAAAGCAAAAGCTGGTGCCCAACATCGTTTCTCACGCTTCACCATAATGACAACCTCGTCTCGACGATCCTCATGTCTGTTACGTCATCAGTTTAGGAATGTTTTATTATTTGTTTAGGAATGTTTTAATATAGAGAAGAAGATATAGATTTGCACCATTATAGCGTGTGCGAGCTCCGTAAGAATATAGAGAGATATTTAGAGATTTATTTGACTTAACACATCCTTTATTGATGAAAACCATTCGGTATTTATAGCCGAATAATTACAAGATAAGCACGGAGACTTTTTCCTAGTCAAATACCGTATTAATGACTTTCCAAAACAAATAGACGACATAAATGACTTTTTAGACAAGGAGACAATATAATTGACTTTCCTAAACAAAGGAATAACCATTAAAACATTCCTAAACAAATAATAAAACATTCTCAAACTGAGGGCGTAACATTCCCCACTCTTTCGAAACCACCTTGCCCTCAAGGTGATGTCTGGAAAAGCACTCTTAATTTCGGGATCCAATAATCTCCTTTGAATTTTAGCATCCTTCGCTAATTGTTGTTGCTCTTGTCGTCTCAACATTCCCTCTTGACGCCTAAACATTGACTCTTGATCTAGTTGAGACTTCAAAACAACGAGCTCTTTCTCACTAGTTTGCATGTGATATGATGGGCCTCCCTGGGAGGTAATGAAGCCAATATCATCATTGATTACTTGCAGTTGAAGTGAATTTAATTCTGCTTTCAATGCAGCTGCATCTAGCATAGCTCGGTACGGCTCGTCTTTTGCATCCCTTAGTTGTGGTACCAATCCACTAATACCACTCTCAGAAATTCCGCTTCCACTCACCGACTTTTGACACCCGTGTTCTTCATATGTAGCGACCATACTTGTTGGTACAGCTTTCACCTTGTCCGACGTATGGAGAATTGATTCCTCTAACACTTGGTCTGGTATACTATGTTGGGATCATCTTGGTTTTCTTGTTTATCCTTCGCGTCAGGGTCTTCTTGATCACCAGCAATAGTATTAACGACCTGATTATTTTCGTCACCAAAAAGAGCCTTGACGCATCACTCTGCTGCTGGAAGACAGCGGTCCGCTGTTGCGCCAAAGTTTTGAACAAAGTGTCGAACCGATCTTGTAGATTGTTAAGCCACCCTTTCACCGTTTGTTCATCCATGAATGCTTTGAAAGAACAGTAAAAAAAAAAAATTTACTGATGAATAGTACCGATGAAAAGTACTAGTGAATAGTGTCGGTGAACGGTACTCGGTGAATAATTTTTTTTATCCTTAAATCGTAACCCCTCTCAACGGGAGCTCTCAATGAAAGCACCAATTGATACGACCCTGTAGGGGTTGTATCAGGATAGGGCATCACTTTTAGCGTGTGCGAGCTCCGTAAGAATATAGAGAAGAAGAAGAGATAGATTTGCACCACTATAGCGTGTGTAAGAATATAAAGAGAAGCTTAGAGATTTAGGGTGTGTTTGTTGAAACTAGCGGTATCAGTTAGCAGTAAGGAGTTAACATTAGCAGTTAGCAGTAGCAGATTATTTATAAAAGTGTTTGGTAGAATAGTTGTAACTTTAATTTTAATGTGTAGAATGACGTAATGCTAAATGCTAAACGCTAAATGCTAATTCAAATAGCATTGAGAAATTAGCGTTTTTATAATTTTATAAATGCTAACTGCTTTCTTTCAAACGAGCTTTGTAATAATAATGTTAAATGCTAATTGCTCAAAAATGCTCTCAAAAGCTATCTGCCAAACATACCCTTATTTGACATAACACATCACTTATTGATGAAAATCATTCGATATTTATAGCGGAATAATTACTAGATAAGCATGAAAACCTTTTCCTAGTCAAATACCGTATTACTGACTTTCCTAAACAATGAGACGACATAAATGACTTTCCTAGACAAGGAGACAACATAATTGACTTTCCTAAACAAAAGAATAACCATTAAAACATTCCTAAACAAATAATAAAACATTCCTAAACTAAGGGCGTAACAGTGTCGTGGAGTAAGGCTAGGTAGTATAAACGGAGTCGTTCACCCCGATATATGACACATTATCACACACACTATGTTCCTCACTAGTTTTTTTTGGTTGTAGTCGTAATGTCCATGTAATTATATGAAATAATCCAGAATCAATCCCATTTACTATTAGTTTTGCATAATTTTAAAGTTATCGTGGGTCAATAAAACCCAACTGAGAGACGATAAACTCGATACAAGGGAATTGTTGAGAATCCTCGCGAGCATGGTACATGCGTTGATGACATAGATTGCCACCTGACTATTCTTTCTATTTTATAATTAAACTACGTTACATGGTCGTGATAGTAATCACCTTATACATAGCGTCACATCTCCAACTACTTTCCCATCATGTTTATCATCAGAGGCCACGGTACCATAACGCGACCCCCGGCGTTATGCTGAGCTGAAGCTGCATTATGCGGCGTTATCATGTCGCCCCCATTAAATTTGCAACGGCGTTGAGCCGTGAGTTGCTCTACCAACGTAGAGCTTAGCACGAAAATTTAAAAAATTGCAAACCCAACGACTACCAACGTAGAGCAAAATGGGACGCGCCTTCCCCGGTTGATTTAACCGAAGGCGAACAAGTCACTGGGGTAGGCCACGAGGAGCTATTCGGTGAAGATGCAAGACCACGTCTCCCATGTCCTAGCAAATCCACCCATCCCTCTAAAAAAAATAAAAATCCGATACCACGGCGAGCACAGGGGGAAGTAACTCGTCAAACCCATTCACGAAGCATATGTCAACCGAATTTCGTCTTAAATGGAAAGCCGCTGAAAAGGCGTACGAGGTCTCTAAAGAGAAAGACCGTACGGTAATGCGTTTGGAGGAGATGAAATTTCTCGCTATTAGCACGAAGGATTTGTCGGAGGACGACGCGTATTGGATCAACGTGCAATAGCAAAAAATCAAAGACAAATATAACTTGCACCGAAATTAGTCATTAGGGCGTATGTTTTTTTATTTCGTATGTTTATTTTTTAATTTCGCATGTTTTTTTAGTAATGTAATTTTAATTTTTATGAAATGAATGAAATATTTTAGTTTGTTTAAATAATTGAAAAAGAAAAAAAAGTGAGTCCCAAAATTATGGTGTTCGTGTTATGAATGCACGGATTTTTTTTTGTTGGTGTTAAAATATTAAAGCAGATGTGACGATGTGACGATGTTACGATATTATGGTACCTAAGCCGCTCACGTCTCATTTCTCCCTCTTTTAAAATATGACCCACTTAAATACAAATATATATAATTTAAGAAGATAAACTCATACATACAAAAAAAATTACCGGTGGTTTACACCACCTTTGATAGCAAATTTATACCCCTTGCGTGTATAACAAGTGAAGTTGTAGCAATGTTCGCATGGCCTACGCGAATGATGGTATTACGTAAAAAGACCAATCGTGGTTTTCACTTTTATAAGCATCCGGTCTTAGACCCACGATAATAAGGTAAGGAAGTTATGTGCGGTCGTCGTAGGACTTCTACACTAGAAGTTTTACAACTCCCTAGGCAGTGCACCTAATCGTTGTAGTGTAGTATA
>BQNB010130124.1:4231-18993 GCA_026074375.1 Tanacetum coccineum | reverse complement strand
GATGCTACTTCATTTGATTCTGCTGTTCATCGAGTTCATGCTGTTTCATTTGATGCTGCTGTTTTGGATGTTGCTTCTACGGTTTCTGCTGCTTGTATTGTTGCTGCTGGTTACATTGTATCTGCTGGTATTTGTGATGCTGCTGGTTCGTTTGTTCTTGCTGTCTTCATCTATATTTGCTGATTACTTTGTTTCTGCTGCTCCTCAATCCTCTTGCTTCGAGAAGATCTATCTAGAAACTTGGAATTAACGGAGTCAAAACCAAGTTTAGGGGAGGATTGTTGGGAATTATTGAAAACGACTAAGTGTCGTTTCTGCTGGTAGAGATGTTCATTTCTGCTGATGGCATTAAGTGGTTTCTGCTGGCAGTTCAAGTAGTGTTCCTGCTGATTATGTTCCTGCTGACAGATATAGAAACTGTTGATCTTATTTATAGATGTGATTACTGTAATTAAGGAATTATAGTTATATTCTAGAATTATCTCATTAATATAGGAATGAGATATATTAGGAAGAGATTGATGTATATCTCTTACGCGATTTTAGTTTTCTTGTTGACCAATTTAGGGTTTCTTCTCTATAAAAGAAACCTTTAGCATTAGGGTTTGGCACCGATTACAAATCACAAAAACAATTTATTATCAATAGAGAGATCCATAGAGGATCATTGTTTATATTTATTCTTCTTTATATTACATTGTTTAGTTTCCGCCTAAACGATTGATAGAGTCTCTCACGTATATACTTGTGATTACATAAGTACTATACAATCACGAAGGCTAGAAGATCTATCTAGTTTAAGATCCTAACACATGTTAAGATGTGTAGTGTTGGAAACACAAAAAGTGTCGGTCACTTCCAAGTTGTAATAGTCTTAGCTCGTAGTTAGTGTAATGATTAGATTAGTAATCTAGTCTGGCCCAAGGTCCATGGGAAGCCCATCATAGCCCATGGGCCGGCCATCATGTAAGTATATAAGCCCTCTCCTAGCTTTAGAGAGGGGTTGGTTGTTCCATTTTTCACATTCCATCTTAATAAACTTCATCCATTTTCCATCCATTCTCTCTCTCTAACATCATATCTCACAAACCTGTTGTTCACTTTCACACAGACTTCAACCTATCAGACCAACCGAAACTGGTCATAACTGTACCTAATAATGTCCAGTCAAACGTTCCAACATTCCAAAACAGCTCCTCTATCTCTGCCAACAATGCAAAATTTCCTTATCTGGAGAAGGACAAATATGAGATATGGGCTATGAAGATGGAGTACTAGATACAGAATGCTGATCATAATCTTTGGAGGATTGTTCAGCAAGGGAACAGTCCAAAGAGGTTGGGAAAAGATGCAAAAGGAAATACAATTGTTCATCCTCCTGTCTCTCTTGATGAGCATGTTGCTGTACAAAGGGAAAATAAGGTAAGAACCTTGTTGCTTCAGGCTCTACCTGAAGATCATATGCCCGATTTTCATCATTATGAGTTCAGGATATTTGGGATAGCAGTTAAGGCTAGGTTTGGTGGGAATGAGAATCGAAGAAGTTGAGAAGCACCATGCTCAAACAGCAGTTCAGATTCTCTGTGACAGAAGAAGAAGGCTTACACAAGGGCTATGACAGGTTTCAGAAGATTCTGAGCCAGTTGAATCAAGTACAGGCAAGACCAGACAATGATGACATCAACCTGAAGTTTCTAAGAGCACTTCCCTCTTCGTGGTCACCAAGTTGCCTTGGCATTTTAAAATAAGGAGGTGGCTGTGAATCATGAGCTTTGATGACATTTATAACAAAAATAAGTCACTTGAACTTGATGTCAGAATTTGTCTCATAGTTATGTGGGGATGTGAAAAGCTGCTGCTGCTCCCACTCATTCTGCTTTCATTGGAGCTGCCAGCTCTTTCGCTCAATAAGGTATACTTATTTTTGTATCAGCAGTATATTGTTTTCATCAGTTTCTCAGACATCTGGTCGTTCTGACAACATAATGATGTGATTTTGCATTCTTTTGTGCTGAAAATGAAACCCAGATCACGATAATAATCTATGAAGACTTTTGACCAGTGTTTTTGAATCACTTGGAGATGGAAAGATTTTGACCTTAAGTGGCAAACATGGCTTGCTTCTCCTTGAGGTTGAACAGGTATGAGAAGAAGGCAGGACGAAAGATGAACTACAATAATCAGCAACCTGCCAGATTTGACAAAAGGAAGGTTAGATGCTACAAATGTCTTCAGTTGGGACATTTTGCTAGGGAGTGTAATGTGAAGACTGTTGATGATAAGGCTAGGTATTCTGCCTTTAAGGTCACAGAAGTCAAAACAGACGACCAAAAGCTTTGATCTCAGTTGATTCCATGGTGAATGGTTCGATCAGCGGCAGAATGAAAACAAGACGGGTGAGGTTGAGAAAGAATTGGGATGATTTGGCTGACTTCATGCTGATAATGATGGTGCTGATGTTCTGAGGTGATGCTTGAGTTTGCTATGATGGGGATTTCTCCTAAGGTACAAAATTGTCCACTTGGCTGTGATTCTAAAATTAATGATCTGAATAATATGTATAATAATCTTGATAGATTGTATAATGATTGTTACATTAAAGTTCAGGCATATCAAAATGCTGTTAAAACATTAGAATCACAAAAAGATTGGTACCATAAAACTCAGATTGCATTAGAAGACAAGATTAGGGTCTTATCTGCTAATCTAGAAAACACCGCTAACACACTAAGTTATACTGAAAAATTACATGATCAGGCACAAAAAGAAAAGAAAGAATGGGAAGTTAAGTTTGAAGCGACATTAGCTAGATTTGAAAAATGGAAGGAGTCTTCCAAGAACTTGCAAAAGTTGATAAATAGCTCTATGTCTACCAGAACTAAAATTGGTCTAGGATTTAAAGAGTACTTTGGAAAAGACGAAGTGTTTGATTTGTCTACACCTAGTGTATTTTACCCAGAACCTGTTGAGGGGGTTAAACCTCTTTACTCATGGTTTGTCAAGGCTGGGGAGATGCATGTGTTCCACCCTCCATCACTGTGGAACTTTATGCCCACCCCATACCAAGTCTGACATAGAGATAAATACACAGGTAATTATGGGGCAAAGTCTGATAATAAAACTTCTGAAACTCTTTCAGAATTAATGACGTTGTCTCTTTGTGATCAAACAGTGAAAGTCTTCAGATCAGAGACCTATGCATCCTGTGAGTCAAGACTCCAGACAAGACCAAGACTACCCATCTGATGTTGATATCCAGACTTTGCCAGAGCTGATGTTGAAGAACCAAATTCCACTTGCTGGCGTTTCCTAGTTTTTTTGTTTGTGAGAATGTAAAATCTCTAGGATCTTTTGAATAAAAGGTGGATTTTAATGTAACAATAGGACATGGGGTTATAAAACAATTCTGTGCGTGTAAGAAATGTTTTGTTTGTGGTTGTAAATTGGCATTTGATTAAAGATTTGTGGACTTTTATATTGTATAATTGTCTGTCCTTGTAAATCTTAAAGCTGCATTGATCTGCTGGGTTCAATGTAGAAATTCGCCAGCATCAGTTCTGCTGGTGGATCTGTTCCTGCATGCTTAGTAGCAACAAGACCAGAGTCAATTTGCTGGTAGACCAATCCTGCTGGGTTGTCTAATAAAGACCAGCAACTGTTTTCTGCTGGTAGACCGTTCTGTGGTTGGTGAATCTGCTGCTAGTCCTTATTTCTGACCATCATCTGTATTTTTATATTATATTGTATGGCCTGACTTTTATGACCTTATGAATAAGGGACGATGGAAGGTTATGTTGGTTAAGACCTCAACAGGATACTCTGGAGGGAATAACAAGACACATTTTTGGGGGTCAAGAGTATGGTGGATTCTCATCAAATCCACATGGTTTCACACTTAATGATCCACAAGGCAGGCTCAAGTCAGACTTGGCTTGGGTCTCTCAAGTGTACTAATAGTGTTGTTGTATGATTTGTAGGGTGATCCTAGTACAGATAATGACATAGGTATAGTTGACAGTGGTTGCTCAAGAAGTATGACAGGAAACAAGGAAAAGCTTGATGATTTTGTGCAGATCAAGGGAGGCATTGTCAAATTTGGAGGTGGAGATGGTAGAATATCAGGAAAAGGCACCATAAGGACTTCAAAGCTTGACTTTGAAAATGTCTACTATGTTGAAGAGCTGCAGCACTTTAACTTGTTCTCTGTATCACAAATTTGTGATAAAAAGAACAAAGTTCTCTTCACAGACACTGATTGTTTGGTGCTTTCAGAAGGGAATTCAATTACCTTATATGAAAATCAGGTGGTACTCAGATTCCTAGGAACATTGATATCTACAACATTTAGCATCTCAGACTTGGCAAACAGAACAAAGTTTAATTGTTTAGTAGCAAAAGCATCCTGGATGAATACCAGATGGCAAGGAAGGATGGCTCAGGTGACTTCAAAAAATTCAACAAGTTAGCTAAGGAAGGCCTGGTTGATGGGTTACTCTCAAAGTGTATACTATGAACACAACTGTGTTGCTGCAAACAAAGTGAAAGCAACATTAAAGGCTTCTTACTGGATGCATATTTTCTGCTGTGAGCTTTATTACTAAACTCTGACAATTGTTGCACATGGACCTTTTTGGTCCTCTCCAATATTAAGGTAGTATTGACCAGAAGTTCTACATCTTGGTGGTTATCTGATGACTTTAGCAGGTTGGGTTATTGGACTTTCTATTGGTGGGGTTAACTAGGATGAAACATTTTATGTCCTTAAAAAGAATTTATTGCCTTAATAGAAAACCAGCTAATAAAAAGGTTAAGGAATAAGGTGTGATAATGGGACGAGTTCAAAAATGCAAAAACTTATAGAACTCTGTGAGGGAAAGGGGAATTAAGAGGGCACTATAGTAATCCAGGAACGCCCACTTGCAAAAATGGGTGTTGCTGAGAGGAAAAATAGGACTCTTATAGAGGCTGCTTAGACCTGTTGGTGACTCTAAGATTATCCTTCCATGTTTTGGACTGAGGCTGTTAGCGGCTTGCTATGTTTTTAAACCGGTTTGTCTTTTACTCATCCCCATAATATAAACACCTTATCAATTGATATCTGGGATGGTTCCTCAGATACGTCTGCTTAAACTTTTGGGTGTTTCAAGTAACTATCCTTAATACAGTGTGACCATTTGGAAAATTTGAGGGCAAAGCTGAGGAAGGTTATATTGTTGGTTATGCTCCAAATAGCAAGGCACTATAGGGTTTATAATTTCAACTCACAGTGGGTAGAGGAAACCATTGACATCTGCGATTTTTAGAAGACAAACAATGTTAGGGGGAATTGGTCATGGAGTGGTACTTTGGTCCTTGACTATTTAACTGATTCATTGGTTTTTTTACTCGTTTCAAATCGGACACACCTGTAGGTACACAAGACAACTAACATTGATGCGGTCAAGATATGACTCAGATTCCGAAGTGGATGAGCAGTCATAGTGGTCCTCATTTCCTTCTAACAGTTTTTGCAGGTCTTTTGTCAAGCAAATGGTCCTTAGTGTTATGGAACGCAATGCAGATTTTGCAGAAGAGATGTAAGCTTCAAAGACAAGAATTAGAAGCTAAGGACGTCGCTGCACGTTAGGTTATTTATTCTCACATGCAAAGCTGTAAATCTAAGTCAAGCTGAAGCTGAAATTCGAAACCAAGGTGTTTCTGCTGATAGGGATCCTGCTGGCATTGGTTCTGCTGGTGGTGTTTCTGATTGTAGTACTTCTACTGGTAGTGATCCTGCTGGTGGTCATCCTGCTGGTCAATTTTCAACATGCTGTAGTTTATGAACCTGGCTGTTCAGGGGTGATCTGCATGCCACGTACATCTGTTTCTGCTGACTCATTTCCTGTACATGATGATGAGTCTCACACTTCCTCCTGGTTGAGTTTTGGGCTCGAGTGATAACACTCCACGGATTTCCAGTCCCTTCTGATGTGTGCAGGATCAACTCTCATCTGGCATCTTCACATCTTCCTCTTATGATGAGGATTTTCGTGCGACTCTTAAAATTTAACACATGCTGTGGATGTGATCCAGTTTCCTACAAAAAAGGTGAACACAATTATCCTCAGTCTCAGTTATTGGTGGATCTTGCTCGTCTCAGTTTTGACAAGAAGCAGAGCTCAAAAATCCTAGTTTGGTGAAGTGCTTTCATTGGATATATTCAAGATCAACAAAGGACCAAATCATACAGACCACTTCATTGTCTGTTCTGCGTGCTTCTTTCTCAGTTAGACAACTGTATAGCTAATGCACTTGAGGATCCTGATTGGGTTTGATGTATGCCAAGAGAGATGCAACAGTTCATCAACCAGCAGTATGGAAAACTTGTCCCTTACCTGATGGCAAACATGCATTGGGGACAAAATGGATTTTTGAGAACAAGAGGATGCCAGAGGAATAGTTGTTAGGAATTAAAGCAAGGTTGGTTGTTTTTTACAGGGACAACCGACAAGAGGAGGGCAATGATTATGTGAGGTATTTTGCACCAGTGGCCAGAATAGAGCAATCAGATGTTTTTGTCTTTTGCTTCGTATATGGGGCTTTCTGTATATCAGCGGATGTTAAGAGTGCCTTTCTTCATGGAGGAAATTGAAGAAGAAGTGTTATGTCACTCTGCCTAAAGCTTTGAAGATCCTTTACTTCCCAAAAATGTATTACAGAGTGGTTAAAGCTCATGTATGGACTTCATCAAGCACCTCGAGCCGGGTATTGCAGAGGGTCTGCTTTTCTGATTTACAACACAATTACAGAAGAAGGTACTATTTGACAAGACACTGTTCATCAAGAAAGATTCCAGGGATATACTTTTGGTATAGGTTTATGTGGATGACATCATTTTTGGGTCAAACCCATTATAACCTTGGTGTGTGATGAATTGAGGTGTTGATGAAAGGTGAATTTGATAATGAGTGACTATGGAGAGATGACTTTTCTTTCTATAGGTTACAGGGGTGAAATCATGTTGCCTGAGGAAGTTTTATAAGCAAGACAAGTTTGTTAAAGACATGCTTACTAGTTTGAATGGAAATCGTTAAGAACTGCAACAACACCCTATGAAGCTGCTAAGACCAAATTGAAAGATGAAATATGTTCCTCCAGTTAATGTACATTTGTACTGATCAATGATTGGCTCACAATGTATTCACTAGCTTCTAAAGTCTGACATAATGTTTCAGTTTGTGCTTGTTATTACAGACATATCAAGTTACTCCACTGACTTCTCATCTGAATGCAGTCAAGAGATTTTCAAGTATCTAAGAAGGGGCAACAAAACTCGGCTTGTTGGTACTAAAGATTCTCCCTTTCAGTTATAAAGCTACAGTGACAGTTATTATGCTGGTTCTCATGGTGACCGGAAATCCACTGCAGGTGGATGTTAATTTCTGGGCAGACGCTTAATTTCATGGCAGTGCAAGAAGCAGACAATTGTGGCTACTTCTTCTACAGAAGCCGAGTATGTTGCTGCTGCTAGCTGCGTGCACAGGTACTTGGATTCAGATACCAGTTGCTGGTTTATGGATTCAAACTTCATGAATACAAAATATTCATAGACAACAGAGCACCATTATGCATTGTGAATGACCCAGTCTTTCATCAGAGGACAAGCATATTGGATTAGCATCACTTTATAAAGAGATGCCAATGAGAAGAACTTGATACAGGTGCTGAAGATTCACACCAATGATAATGTGGCTGATTTACTGACCAAGGCATTTGATGGACCAAGATTTGAGTATCTGGTGGTCCATATTGGAATGGTGAATCCCTCTTTCGTGATTGAGGGGGGTATATGCTTAGGGAGGCTTCTTGTTGTTGGTATCTTTGTATATTCTAATTCTTGCAGGCTGGTATTTTGGTTTGTGGGATATTATTTTCCTGTGATTGAAGGTAGTCTATACTGCTGCCTAGGTGTTACATTCTTCCTGCTGACTGGATTGGTTCTGCTTTGGTCGTACTATGGATTCTTTTTATGCTCTGGTAGTTATCCTTTCTGTCTGAACGATTGGTTTCTGCTGGTGACGTACTATGATATCTGCTGGTAGTATCCTTTTGCTGAAGATTAGTTTTGTCTGGTCGTACTATGATTCTGCTGGTAGTTATCCTTTCTGCTGGACGATTGGTTTCTGCTGGTCGTACTATGATTCTGCTGGTAGTTATCCTTCCTGCTGGATGCTTTGTTTTTGATGGTAGCTATGGATTATGCTGCCTTGGTTCGTGTACTGTGGTTGGACATACTTCTGCTGTGGATTCATTCTGCTTGTTGGGTTAGGGTGTGTTCCTGCTTTCTGCATGGGCTTCTGTTGTTGGAATGACTCTTTTGCTGGCTGAATAACATTTATGTGCCTGAAACTGTTTGTGCTTGGTAGTATAATGTTCCTGCTGGTGACTTATTACTGCATCGGTAGTTCCCAGTTTGCTGGTCTCCACTTCGTTTCAGTTGTGCTCAGTTTGATATTGCTGGTTGGTTGGTCTCTGCCACTAGTCACTTGGTTTCTGCTGGTAGTCTCCATTTCCTGCTGGTTGTAACATGTTTTGCTGCTCCTGTTAGTTTGTGCTGCTAATACTAATTCTGCTGCCTTGACTTGTTTCTGCTGATTTTTTTTATAGACTGGTTACTGTAGTTTGACTTTCTACCTACTGGTCTTAAAAATAGAAGTTGAATAGTTTTTCGTTTTAAATCTCTATTATATGGTGTTTGGCGGTCACCACTTGCCTGAACAGGTGGCGTACAAGTTGATTTTCACTCAATTACTTCAACTTCCAAGGTTAAAATTGTACCAATCAAATTAAAAGGTTAACTTTTCACACATTGGACACAATTAACCTAATTAATCCCAAATCAACTTTTCATCTTTTCCACTCATACACCAAAATCATTTGCCTCTGTATACTCTGTATCATCAACCTAACTTCAATAATCACCAATGGCGGCACTCCAGTACAAAGATGATCACAACAAAATCGCTTACTTGGGGAGGGAACGAGGCTGCGAGGACTTCACAGATATCCTCAGCTATTTGGACCACTCTCCATTAAGGTACGCTCTGACACATGCCCCTCCGGTCGTGTTTGACTCTTTGGTCAAACAATTTTGGGCAACAGCTGTTGTTCGCCCAAATGCTGCTGGGTCTCATGACCTAGTCGCCACTATTGCCGGCCGTGAGGTGGTCGTGACTGAGTCTCTCATTAGGACTCAGTTACACTTTGACGATGCCAATGGCATTTTTAACATGCCCAATAGTGATATTCTTGAGGGTATGAGGGTTATTGGGTATCCGACGGATCGGGCTCTTACTTTTTTTAAGCACCATTTATCTCCTCAATGGCGATTTCTGGTGCACACCCTTATGCATTGTCTGAGCCCTAAGTCTGGAAGTTGGAATCAATTTCCTAGTTCCATTGCCACAGCCCTTATTTGTCTGTCGACTGATAGGGTATACAATTTCTCTCGGTTTATTCTAGAGGGGATGATTGGGAATGTTAAGGCTACAAAGAATAAATTTTTTATGTTACCCAAGGTCTTACAAATGATTGTGGCCATAGTGACTGCTGACCGAACCCTTAGACCAACATTTGCTTTACTAGGAAACTGCTGTGCTAATATGAAATTTTAATGGGTAAGGTCAGCCCAATGCCTTTGACACCCCTCATGCCTTGCCATGCTGCTTGCTGGCGATGCTGTGAATGAGGATAATGCTGTGACCATGAAGTGCATGGGAGTACAGCTGAGGCACACCTGAACCTCTCTCCTCCGGTTTTCCCAGATTGGGAAAACCCACAACGGGAGAGGCAGCCTGAGACAGAATGGGTAGTCCCTAACCCTGTCTCACCTCTTACTGACTGGAGACCATGGCCTTCTGTTCCTGCACATTCTCCCATTAGGGGTCCTACTCCTGAGCCTGCGTCTCCACCTACCCCGCCCGCTCAGACCTTTATTTTTGAGGAGCCATTAGTGTTTGGCCCTCCACCTAGACCAGCTGGGGGTGTGGACCCTGATGTATTGAAAATTATTTCTGGTCCACACCCAGACCCATGGCTATATGTTCGACCCTGACTTTTTGGAACCCATTATCTTTGGTCCTCAACCTAGGCTGACAAACACTATCGTGAGCCTGAGGACCTTGCTAAATCCCATGGACAGATGACACCATCTGAGTGGATTCCATGTGGAGTCACCTGTTCGGCCCGATGATGCTCCTACACCAACAGCCGATGCTGCTGGTAGAGCAGAGGACCCTACTCTTCTAACAAGTTTATCTGAAAAGCTTGACAGGTGTATGGGACGTATAGACTCCTTGGAAACGGAGCTGGGAACGACAAAGAAAATTATGGGGGGGTTGTATTTTTTTGACACTTGTCTCTCGAGTTAAGAAATTGGAGAAAACGGTTAAACAGTTGAGGACAACACGGTTGGTGGGTGATGCCCCTGCAGCGGAAGGGGATGTGGACATTCAAGATGATGTTGACATTGTTGGATTATCCCGTTATGGCATCTGCTGCTCTTGGTCATGATCAACCTGCTGTTCCTTCTGAGGATGTGGAGGAGCGCGAAGAGGCGGAGGTTCCTCTAAGGCGTAAAAGGTCTGCTTATCGCCGTGCCAGGACAGAGTTTGCTACGCCAGCTTTTGAGCAGTTTCAGTCAAAATCTTTCTGCTGGTGGTTTCTCACACAAGCAGTCTTTGAATCTGCTGTCCGTCTGTTGGTGCTGATAGGGAAAGCTCCCATGCTGATTTGGATATTCCTGTGTAGTTTCTTGCAGAGTATGCTCAGGCAAGAAACGCTTTCGAAGAAGAACAGGCAACGTCTGTGTGCTGTGCGGTGGCTTCAACAGGTTACAGGCTGAGGATTTGGCTCAGGCAACGTTGCCAATGGTTTGCCGGAGCAGCGCGCAAAAGGATTTAGATTGACTCATGCTGCGTTGACAGAGACAGACGGTCTGACTTTGATGATGCAAGTTGGTACAAATCCTGCATTGGCACGCGAGTTGTTGGAGCTGATGTCACAGGAAGACAACTTTATTTATGAGGCATGACTGCCATATTAAGGGAGCGGAAGAAGCGAGCTTCTTGGCAGATTTACGCTATAGGAGATCAAGGGTAAGCCGCTGAAGCAATCTTTTTTTTTTGAGGTCACCCAGATGATGCGCTAATTTGGTTTAAAAATCAATGGGTGTTAGCTAATATGGTACCATCACAATGACCGCTTGTACAAGGCTATGACTAAACAACAACTGATTGAAGAGTACGAGTATATCTGCAAACGTCTCGAAAAAGATCGCTTGTTGAGTGCTCAGTATAACCTATTTCGACCCAAGCCTGTCATTTCTGAGCCTCCCTCTAAAAGACAAAGAGTTGACCGTGGTACTTCACCGCCATCGGGTGTTCCTGCTGCTACCACACAACCTGCTGATGATCCTGATTCTGCTGGTGGTGGTACTTCTCATCCTGCTGGTAGTACATTTGGTGCTCCAGTTTCTGACTCTACTGTCCCCACTCCAGCAGCAATGGATTCTGCTGGTTCACACCATGAGAGTGGGGTTTCACCATTTGCAGATTCTGCTGATAGTTTCTTCCGCCAATGTCTCTACTGATCACATACCAATTGCTGTTCTGTTCGAATCCACATCAGGAGGTATTAATGAATTCTTCCTTACAAGTGATGCGGAAGAACAGATTGGTCTGTCACGAGTTGCTGTTGACCCTGACTCGGATGACGAAGTGCTTGCTGAGATTCTCTTTCGGGGTAAGTATATTTCTGGTGCTGGTGTTGTGGATGTGGACAAGCTTCCTGATGATGAGATTGTTGACCCACGGGTTAAAAGGTTGAAACCATTCCTTGCATCTGCCGCTTTTCCTCTCGGTCTGTCGTAAAATCTTGGGGTTAGGAGGAATGAACTTCCTATGGGATAAACCTGTGAGGACTTTTTCGCTCTGAGAGTGAGAGTCGGTGGGGGGCCCCCGGCCCCGGGGGGGATGATGGACATGGAAACTTATATTCCTCCTCTTCGTATGGTCATTTCAAGGATTGGGGAGATAGTGCGTTGCCCGTCTTATTAGTCCACTTTATTTTCATCATGTATTTATCAGGGAGAACCGACGGCAAAAGTCCTTTTTCTACTTGACACAAGTTGCTACCTCATGTCTATGTGAGGGATCTCCTTTCTTTTGCGTCGAGGGAATGAATAGGTACTTCGCTAACCCAGATGTAGATGTGGGATTAAGATCTCTGGAGGATGTAAATTGTGTATGTCAGTCACTCCATTCTGATGACGTGGAAGACTTTTGGCGCACTCAGGATGAATGGATTATGAGTAGCTGGCAGCTGTATCCTAAGAGTTCTGTTCATGTGCTGGATTTGACAAATGGGAAGACTGTGTATATGTTCGTGGACAAGGTCTATCCTATCCGGGCGACTCTGCTTGAACGTATGTTGCGCCACAGGCTCACAGTTCCACCCTCGTATTGTCGGGATGTTGTTGTTGCTGGCAATATAATTCAGACGGTCCAGGATGGTTTAAGGCAAGCATATGAGTGTCTTGCATCTGCCCCTATGTAAGTTGTTTCTATGTTTGTGTTTGTAGTTCTTTCAATAGTTTAGTTAATTTATTATTTTTATCGATAGTATAGTGTTGTATAAGTTTGGTGTTAGTGCTTGCACTGCACGACAAATGGTTTTCAGCTCACCATGGCTAACAGCCAAGAAAGAGTCTGGCTCACCATTGCAAACGGCTTTGGTGTGTAACTCAAATCCGTTGATAGCTGTAAGGGTTTGCTAAAAATCCTATGGCCTTCACTCACCATGTTCTTGTAACAAAGAGTGGCTAGTCCAAGAGGGTACGGCTCTTGGTAAAGACTTTCTCAAATCCGTTGATAGTTGACAATTTACTAAAAATTGTATGGTTATCGACTCACCATATTACTCTGTGTATGAAGAGTTGGCTAGTCCTGAGCAAACGGCTACAGGTAAAGACATGTCAAATCCGTTGCATGGCTGTGACAGTTTGCCAAAAACTGTTAGGGTATTCCAATTCACCCTTGATTCACGTTCTGAGAAATTGGACTGGTTTTTGTTACACCAGGGTGTTTGTTTTCACCAAAGTATCATCTAGCCCAAGAGTGAGTAGCTACTTGGTAAAGGCTTATCAAATCTGCTCATGTTGTTGCCAAGACTGGAAGCTGCTGTTCTTTGACGATGCTACTTCATTTGATTCTGTTGTTCATCGAGTTCATGTTGTTTCTTTTGATGCTGCTGTTTTGGATGCTGCTGCTCCGGTTTCTGCTGCTTGTATTATTGCTGCTGGTTACATTGTATCTGCTGGTATTTACGATGCTGCTGGTTCGTCTGTTCTTGCTGTCTTCATCAATATTTGCTGCATACTTTGTTTCTGCTGCCACTCAATCCTCTTGCTTCGCGAAGATCTATCTAGAAACTTGGAATTAACGGAGTCAAAACCAAGTTTAGGGGAGGATTGTTGGGAATAATTGAAAACGACTAAGTGTCGTTTCTGCTGTTAGAGATGTTCGTTTCTGCTGATGGCATTAAGTCGTTCCTGCTGGCAGTTCAAGTAGCGTTCCTGCTGATTATGTTTCTGCTGGTCATGTTCTCGTTTCTGCTGACAGAGATAGAATCTGCTGATCTTATTTATAGACGTGATTAATGTAATTAAGGAATTATAGTTATATTCTAGAATTATCTCATTAATATAGGAATGAGATATATTAGGAAGAGATTGATGTATATCTCTTACGCGTTTTTAGGAATCTTGTTGACCAATTTAGGGTTTCTTCTCTATAAAAGAAACCTTTAGCATTAGGGTTTTGCACCGATTATAGAATCACAAAAACAATTTATTATCAATAGAAAGATCCATAGAGGATCATTGTTTATATTTGTTCTTCTTTATATTACGTTGTTTAGTTTCCGCCTAAACAATTGTTAGAGTCTCTCACGTATATACTTGTGATTACATAAGTATTATACAACCACATAGGCTAGAAGATCTATCTAGTACCAGATCCTAACAAGTGGTATCAGAGCCTGGAGAGAGCCTCTGATAAAGAAGAATCACTCGTTACCACAACAAAACTTTGTTTCTCTAACCGATTAACTATGTCAGAACCCATGCCTTCTATACCTACTCAGTCAACATTCACTTATCCTAACCCTAATCCATCTGCTTCACCTTCATTCACTCAAGATGATACCTCGGAATCTTTCATACCTGAACCCACACAACCAATGCCTACATTCACTCAAACTGCTTTCTCACAACCTGCTTTCTCACAACCTGCTTTCTCACAACCAAATCAATCTATCTTCTCACAACCTGCTGTTCACTTTCAACAGACTCAACCTACTCAGACTGGTCAACAGTACCCTAACAATGTCCAGTCACAACAGTTTCAACAGTTCCAAACAGCCACTATCTCTGCCAACAATGCAAAATTTCCTTATCTAGAGAAGGAAAAATATGAGATATGGGCTATGAAGATGGAGTACTGGATACAGAATGCTGATCATAATCTTTGGAGGATTGTTCAGCAAGGGAACAGTCCAAAGAGGTTGGGAAAAGATGCGAAAGGAAATACAATTGTTCATCCTCCTGTCTCTCTTGATGAGCATGTTGCTGTACAAAGGGAGAATAAGGTGAGAACCTTGTTGCTTCAGGCTCTACCTGAAGATCATATGCCCGATTTTCATCATTATGATGATGCAAGGGATAT
>BQNB010130123.1:0-18993 GCA_026074375.1 Tanacetum coccineum | reverse complement strand
AAAAACCACTTTCAAAACATGATGCCAGACACTCTTGTAAGGGTTTAATAATCAGTTTCATACCTGCTTACTCCTTTTGCAAACTTGCGTGACTCTTACTCCCACTTAAAAAAAAGTTTAGGACTCATAATGAACATAAATATCTCGGCGCACATGCGAACCATAATGAGGTTTTATGGCATGCATTATGCCCATTAGAACTGTACTATGTGGCATACCATCAGCACAATTTCAATGTCAAGGAGCTCCATTCTTGAACTCTTTAGATAAGGAAGTATGATAGGTTTCTTGGTCAAGTTAATTATCATAAGCATCATGGTCAGACTTTTGCTCACGCAGAGAACAGATCTCAGTGGAACATGTCCATGCTAAAGGTATAAGTTCCTTTGGAAGTGATATCAGATCTATCACCGGGGAATGATATCAAACCACCTGCATAAATTCAGGAAACATAGTAACCAAAATGATCCATAAACAATAGATTAACCGCAGCACCTTTGGACTTATAGGCACAAAAAATAAGCTAAATTATAAGATAATGCAGGGTGAATCACAAGCATTTTTACTCTTTTCATGTACACCCTTGGGTTCTTTGTTCTATGTGGTGGGCATATGGAATGTTTCTAGGATTCCTATCATTTACCTTGATAATATCAGGCATTAACATGCTCGGTCCTCGGGAGGAAGATGAACCAACAAGAGGAGTAGCTGGATTTATGATAGCCTCACTTTGAGCAGACCAAAGATCAGCAAACCAAAATTTGCAGATTATAAGATCAACAAACCAAAATTTTTAGCAGACCATCATTGGCAATATGTTTCAAATATATCGGAAACTTATAGTCCTGGAATGAATCAGAAACCAGCTGCAGAAGTAACCATGGCCACCTTGAAGCATTTACATCATTGGCAAAACTCAGCTTCGTCCAAGACATGTGTAGTAAAGCGACAGATAGTAGCGAATGCTGGGTTGGAGGCAGAAGCACCAACGCTAGCAACAAGATTGACTGGAAGTGGTCTGATGATTATTATAACTGGAATGAAACCTTCCTTAATGTGGTCGCATCTGATCTGAAGTCAAGCTGCACTAATTCTTCATGCCTCAACTATTACAAGGAAGACTAGACATCTCTGTGTACTATGTTGTCCAATAGAACGACATCTCTGGTAGCCAACCGATGCAACATATCTCGCGCTTCTATATGCATGCTTGTTGCAGGTTTGCATTCTTTTTAATGACCTTTAAATAATAACCTGATGTCACTGGATAAGAGGTTTTGTTACTAGTGTACTGATACAAGAAGTCTAAGCATAAGTTCTTCTTATTGCCATGAACTATAGTTAATTATATAGAAATTTTCCATTTATGTTTTTCTATTATAGGTGTTAAAATGGGAATGTCAGACACGCTGAGTAACTAGTAGAATTTGGTATCGGAACAGAATCACTTAACCCATTTACTGATATAATCATACATCAAAGGACACCACACGACCCAAATCGTACACCAACCGCATTATACATACAAACACCTTTTGAGATGTAAATAACCCTACGCTTGGCCTAATCAAACCATATAAGCCACACATAAGTTCCTACTGCATCAATGTCGTAAACCAATTGCATTATGCATAGAAATACACACACCAACACTTTTCCACATGTCAAAAACCCTATACGTGATCTGATCGAATCTTATAAGCCACAAATAAGAACCTACTGCATTAATGTTATAAGCCAACCGCATTATACATACAAACACTGTTTGACATGTAAATAACCCTACGCGTGACCTAATCAAACCATATAAGCCATACATAAGTTGCTAGTGCATCAATTTCGTAAACCAACTTCATTGTGCATAGAAATACACATACCAACACTTTTCCACATGTCAAACACGCTATACATGACCTGATTGAATCTTATAAGCCACAAATAAGAACCTACTGCATCAATGTTATTTGCCAACCATATTATACATACAAACACCTTTTGAGATGTAAATAACCCTACGCGTGACCTAATCAAACCATATAAGCCACACATAAGGTCCTACTGCATCAATGTTGTATACCAACTACATTTTACATAGAAATACACATACGAACCCTTTTCCACATGTCAAGCACCATATACGTGATCTGATGGAATCTTACAAGCCATAAATAAGAAACTATTGCATCAATGTTATAAGTCAACCGCATTATACATACAAACACCTTTTAAGATGTAAATAACCCTACGTGTGACCTAATCAAACCATATAAGCCACACATAAGTTCCTACTACATCAATGTCGTAAACCAACTGCATTATGCATAGAAATACACATACCAACACTGCATTATGCATAGCATACAAACATAACAAATTTTGAAAAAAATGACAAGGCACATTTTAGACTAAATAACCTCTATGAAAAACCTTAGAAACCTACTGCATTACAGGCATTACTCTACCACATCATAGAGAAGAGCATACAAACACAACGGATTTAAGAAAAAAAACGACACCTATGAAAAACCTTAGAATCCTAATGCATAACATGCATTACTCTATCAAATCACAGACAAATGCATTCAAATATAACCAATTTTGGAAAAAATGTCAAGCCACATTTTAGACTAAATCACCTCTATGTAAAACCTTGGACGGGAACATACCAACACAATCTATTTTGAAAAAGACGGCAAGACATATTTTAGACTAAATCGCTCATATGAATAACATTAGATACGTAATGCATTACAATTATTTTTCTACCACATCACATACAAGAGCATACAAACATAAATTAAATACTTACTTGTAGCCTCTGATGTTGATTTTTCTACTTCAACATTTTTTTTATTTTTTATTTTTCTTTATATTTTTTAAAATTAAACATAAACACTATTTAATAAAAAGAATAAATAATGGGTAAAAATCATTAAATAGTAACCAAGTTTGAGATCTGTTCCAATTTGGTACATCAAACTTTATATAAATCACTAAAACCATCAACTGTTCCATTTTTGTGTAATTTTCATGTTAGAGTGACCTGAACAAAACACTTCTCAAACTTCGTTATTATTTTGTGGTTATTTTCTATGTTTAGTTGTGAATTAATGGGTTGTACATACAGTTGGTTGGAAGTAGTTAAATTCACGGGGTGGGTGTTTAAAATTGATGTACAACATGTTAATGCATACATAGATACTTTGAGGTATCAAATTGGAACAATTTTGAAACTTGGTTTTTATGGTTAATATAAACTTTGATGTATCAAATTGTAACACTAATGAAACTTGGTTACTATTCTGTGACATATTCCCAAAAAGGATCGATGCAGTAAATATTAAAAAATAAATGCAGTAAATATAGTTACGAGGTGGTGTAAGATCTGGTAAATTTGTTCGAACCATTGTAAATATCAAACTACACTTTACTATCTTAATTTTCTGGCGAAGTTGACCAGAGGATGTTTTTCGGTGGTGGATTGCAGCGGCAATCTAGTGGTAGTAGCTTTGCTAAGAGTTCGTTTTCCGGTGACTATTTTGCTCCGTCGGTGAGTAGTGGTGTGTTTTTTAGAGAATTAGTGTGTGTTTTTGTCTGTGGAAAAATGGTCGGTTTGATTTTGGGGAAAAGAAAGGGCCGATTAATGATTTTGAGATATTATATAATTAACCCTGACGTTTCATATATTTACAAAAATGCTACCGTCAGTTTTGATCTAACAAGATTTGATCTAATGACTAGGATGTTATCTTATTCTTTTATTTTATGATTTAGTTAATTCGTAGGATTTTAAGGGGCATAGGATCCTAAATAAGATCTCGATCTTACTCATAGGATCGTAAGATCTGGATCTGATTCGATTCTACTTCCCTTAAACTACCAACTAATAATTATAAGTTAATGAATTTTATTAAAGTAAAACAATAAAGCAACCGTGAATTTTGTAAATATTTTATAAGAGTGAAATATATAGATTCTTAGAATGAAAGATCCAACATCCTTAGTCACACGATTGATTTCTTTACTTTTTAAGTATTACGCATTGCATTTTCTTATTATTATATACTTTTTTACAACTCTTATTTCTTCATAAATTTGTTATGCAATAAGCTTTGAATACGAATTACCAGACAAATAAGACTATTAAACTTTAAGTACCATATTTCGATATCGATCCGATTTGTAAAGACAAAAACGATTCATAGTAGGATCTCGATTTTAACAGCTTTGATATTTACAGTTAAATAAGAGGGTGTTTGTATCTTTTCGCCTTTAAAAAGGAAAATTTTTATGTTCTTTCATTTCTTTTTTCCTTGATTAAAGTTCCCCTGTATCATTTTTTATTCTCTAAATAAACAAAAACACACATCACGGGATCAACACATTACACCGTCAACGCACATTATATATCTTTTTTCATCGTGTTTTTATGGACCATCACCAAGCACCACCATCACCAACAAATCGACAATCCCCACCTAACACACACACTACATCTCTCTCACCATCATAGGAGATATTCTAACATCCATATGACTTCACAAACCCATCCACACACACATATGGTGATTTTATGATCCAGTGTTCATTGTGTTGTATATGTGCTTGGGAAGATAGGATCCAGTGTTTTAATCTTTATGGGAATTTTTTAGTTTGTTTGGAAATTTGTAGATCTGATTTCTGTTGTTAAGAAAATGAAAAAAACAGTAATGCGCTTAAAGAAGATAGAGTTCAAGAGTGTTTCGTTAGGGTTTTCGATAAAATAATAATGATATAAATATATAATAGAAATAAATAAATAAATAGCTTAGAGTAAAGGGTGTAACGGCGAGAGCTCCTCGCCGTGGCTGAGGTGGCAGCTCGCCGTGGCTCGCCGGGCCTCGCCGCCACACCGCCCCCTCTTCGTCGTCTCCTTCGCCAAAAAACGTATCTTCAAATGAACTGTTAGAAAAATTTGGACCTCCCCCTCCAAAAACTTATCGTTGGCAACGAAAGTTTAAAATAAAATATCTCTGTTTTTTTATTTTCAATTAATTTTAAAATCTATATTATCCAACACTTTTATACATTTTAAACACAACTAAATACATTCAATCTACAATTCTTTCTACTACAATAAAAAATACGGTCTTGAATCCCATTGACGGGTTTCCTAATCTCTACTTTCTCGCCACATCCTTTTTGTGGGCTTTCCTTGGCACAAAACTAACTCGAATCAATCGTCATCCTCGTACCCGTCGACACCATCTTCACAAAAAACTATATAGGAGCTCCTACCCAATTCCCATCCGGGCCAAAAATTCCCTTATGCTTCCACTATAAATTTCACAAATGACACCCGAACAATCTACTTTCTACACAACCAAAGCGTTTAAATCAGCGCAACTCAACACAAATTTCAAAATTTCCTAACACCAAAAATGTCCCCGAAACACAATTCAAGGTACTACAACCACAACCACCTCCAAAAGAAACCCGTCGAAAAGGAAAACGAATGGCAAAAAAATCATCCATCCACGCGGTTGATTTGTCCGCGGACGATGACAACATCGAAGACGAAGAAGATGTTGTGATGACGACGACAGCTCCGACTCAAACTTCCGTGCGTTGGACACGTGACGAGGAGAAGTTATTGTGCGAGGTTTGGGTCGGAGTTTCCGAGAACAATGATATCGGGAATGACCGAAACGAAGAATGCTTTTGGGGGCAGATTCATGACGATTTCAACAAAAGTACCAATGGTGTTTCTCGTACCAAGAGTATGATAACGGGGAAATGGAATTGGATGCACCCCGATTGTCAAAAGTTTCACGCTATTTACAAAGGAATAACTCGTAAAAGCGATGAAAATGACGGTGATGTTTTGGAAGCTGCGAATACCGAATATTCGGCTTGTAATAAGGGGAAAAAATTTGCTTACGAACACGGGTGGAGGATGCTCAAATAAAAACCCAAATGTGATACATCGGATAACTTTAACTCGGAGGATCACTCAGGAAATATTCGTCCAGCTGCTCTGGGGGGGCCCCCCCCCCATCGACCACGGTTAATAGAGACCCGCCAAGAAGACAAAATCAGAAACAACTAAGAGCAGCGCGGTTAGTTGTTCGGGGTCTATGAAGGACGTTTTAAACAAGGAATTACGCCAGAAGATCCAAGCCGGTAAATCGGCGTACGAGGCAAAGAAAGTTAAAGAACAGTCTGAAACGGAGCTAAACGAGTTGCAGTTTCTCACCATTGATGCCGACTCTTTGCCTGAACCAAAGAAGACAATTATCAAAAACAAACAAGCACAAATAATGGCGAAATATCAGTTATTTCCGTAGTTTATTTTTATTTTCGTATTGTTTTTTTTATTTTCGTATTGTTTTTTTATTTTCCGTATTTGTAATTTTTATTTTATGAAATGAATTTTAATTTGTGTGAAAAATATAAAAGAAAATAAAATTGTGAGTGAGTGGGGCTCAAATGAAGATGAGAGATAAATGTCATGAGTGAAATGGTGTTTTTGTGTGTTGTGTTAAAATGAGGTGGCGCTCCAGCAGTGGGGCCCAAATAAAGAGGTAAACCTCTTCACTACACCCTTTACTCTTAGAGCTGTGATATTTTGTCATTTTACTTGATTCATCGCCTTAAAGTCTTAAACTGTCAGAGTTATAAAAATGGGCTGAATATGATACAAGTCGACGCATGTGGGACTGAATCCGATATTTTTCGAGAAGAGTCTGGGAGTGAAATACCTACCACACCATAGGGACAAAAAATTACTAGTTAACTAAAAAAAACATAATTCGTGAAGAAGCTAGTAAAATATAAATATATAAATTCATGTCCTAAGTTGCTTGATTGGTTAGTTAATTGAAAAACTTGAATGCACAATATTTTTCTAGCTTGTTATATGTTGTTGAAAAACTTGAGTGTTTTGTGTTTACCCATGTATGCAACCATGCATTAGTTTGATGACAATTCTATAACTATATTTATTAATACAAGAGCTTTTTCTCACCATGTAACAAAAAATGAATAGCTTTTGGATGATAAAAGTAAGGGTGGCAATTACTGATCCGATACGAAACCTGATTTGAAATCGACACGAAAATTAATAAGTTCGGGTTGAGTTTAAATATATTTGGGCCGGGTTTGGGTCGACCTATCTAACTCGTTTATTAAACAGGTCAGGTTCGAGTTGAGAATAAATTAAGCGGGTCGACCCGCTAACCCGTTTAAGATTTTTTTCTTAAATTTAAAAATTATTTATATTTTATTATATAGGTTAAATGGGTTAAACAGGTCGACCCACAAACCCATTTAACGTGTTTAACCCGTGTAATGTGCCAACTTTTGTATATAAAACGGGTTAAATGAGTCGACTCGAAACTCGTTTAACCTATTCAACTCGGGTAACCTATTTAACCCGCCAAAGCAAGTATGTATATGAGTTAATCGCGGGGCGTTTCCGTGGTAAGATTCAACATGTTTGGTTAACCAAGCTAATCGAATAATAATGCGTCAGGTTTCGAGTTGAGGTTTTCTGGCCCGCTAACGTGTTAACCTGAACCCACCAACCCGAACCCGAACCCGAACCCGAACCCGAACCGACAAACCAACGCTATATAGAGAGGATTGACACCCCTAGATAAAAGATTGTGGGCACGTGACAGAACACACTGCTTGCACGAGAAACTACAGATTACAGACAAAATTATCGCCTATATGCGACAGTTTATACGATTCTTTGTGTGTTTTTTTTACTTTGTTGGCTAGTACTTTATTGTCTTTATTAACGAATGTATTGATTTAACTTTAAATCTGGATCGTTATAGGAAATCAATATTATGGATTTTCATCGTACAGTATAGTGAAAGTTACTAGTTTTTTTAGTTGGAATATCTTGTAAATCTTAGAATATGTGACTACGACTATTGATATGCATGATTATACTACTCCCAATATACAGGCATATTTATAGAAACCCAAATTAATAGGCTTGAGGCCTCAATGACCTTGTTGACTTACACATCTCTAACTGATTATCCATCCATCCTTTTAATCATTCTTCAATATCCAAAAATATGCTTTGACTAATTAAGGCCTACTACTCATTTCTCAGTGTAAGAGTGGAGATGATTAGGACGTTCAGGCTGGAGCGAAACTCAATAAATAAAGTAGTGGGTAGACCCTTAGTAAAAATATTTGCATACTGAAATCTTGAAGGGACATGAAGAACACGAACTTGTCCCGAAGTAACAAAGTCACAAACAAAATGAATGTCGATTTCAATGTGTTTCGTGCGTTGATGTTGAACTGGATTTGCAGACATATAGACAACACTAACATTGTCACAATAGACTAAGGTAGCAATAAATAGAGGAGTATGAAGTTCACATAGCAAATTACGAATCCAGGCAGTCTCAGCCTACAACATTAGCAACACATCGAATTCAGCTTCAGCACTTAGAAACGAAGACAGGAACCTGACTTTTCGCAGACCATGATAAAAGATTATCGCTAAGAAACACACAATACCCGGATGTGGATCGACGAGTAACAGGCCAGCCAGCCCAATCAGTATCAGTGTACGCACTAAGCTGAGTAGTAGATGATACATGAAGTTGCGGACCATAATCAAGAGTACCACGAACATAGCGAAGAATACGCTTCAAAGCAGTAAAATGCGGATCACGAGGGTCATGCATATAAAGACAGACCTACTGGACAACATAGATGAGTCTGGGCGCAAGGTAAGATTTTACTAAAGAGTCACCAGCAATGACTGCCGATATAATGTTGGGTCGCCTGACCAGGGTCACACGTCCGAACAAGCTCTGGAATATGCTTTAACGAGGGGTCGACACGGGGTTAACAATTTTGAATATAAGCGCTCTCTCAATCAAAATTTGTAGAGGAAATTCTTGAGCGAGCTCATATTCAAAATTGTTACCCGTTTGTCGTGACCCAATGTTGAGTACTTAGACCAAGCTCTTGGTTCGGATGGTGACCCATTTGTCAGCGACCCCAACCTTATAATCGCAGTCTTGCTGGTGCTCTTTAGTATGTACCTTTACGCGCCCCAGACTCATTTTATGTTGGTCCAGTAGGTCTGTCTTTTATCATGCATGGACCCTCGTGATCCGCACTTTATGCTTTTGAAGCGTATTCTTCGTATGTTCGTGGTACTCTGATTATGGTATGCAGGGCTTCATTGTATCATCCTACTACTCAGCTTTAGTGCGTTATTACTGATCTGTTTGGATGGTGGCTGTTACTCGTCGATCCACATCCGGGTATTGTGTGTTTCTTAGCGATAATCTTTTATCATGGTCTGCGAAAAGTCAGGTTACCTTGTCTCGTTCTAGTGCTGAAGCTGAATATCGATGTGTTGCTAATGTTGTTGCTGAGACTGCCTGGATTCGTAATTTGCTATGTGAACTTCATACTCCTCTATTTATTGCTACCTTAGTCTATTGTGAAAATGTTAGTGCTGTCTATATGTCTGCAAATCCAGTTCAACATCAACGCACGAAACACGTTGAGATCGACATTTATTTTGTTCGTGACTTTGTTGCTTCGGGACAAGTTCGTGTTCTTCGTGTCCCTTCAAGATTCCAGTATGCAAATATTTTTACTAAGGGTCTACCCACTACTTTATTTATTGAGTTTCGCTCCAGCCTAAACGTCCGAATATCTCCCGCTTACACTGAGAATGAGTATTAGCCTATATTAGTCAAAGCATATTTTTGGATGATTAGATAATGATTAAAAGGATGATTGGATAATCAGTAGTAGATGTGTAGTCATCAAGGTCATTGAGCTCAAGCCTATTTATTTGTATCTATAAATATCCTGTATATTGGAGAGGAATAATCAAGCATATCAATTAGCGGAATTAGCATATTCTAATATTTACAAGATATGTCAACTAAAACTAGTATCCTTTCACTATACTGTAGCGATGAAAATCCATAATATTGATTTCCTTTAACGTATCCAGATTTAAAGTTAAATCAAACATGTCGTTATAAAGACAATAAAGTACTAGCAACAAAGTGAAAAAAAACACACAAAGATAACGTATAAACTGTCGCATATAGGCGATAATTTGTCTGTAATTCTGTAGTTTCTCGTGCAAGCAGTGTGTTCTGTCACGTGCCCACAATCTTTTATCTAGGGGTGGTAATTCGGGTCGGGTTCGGGTTCGGGTTCGGGTTCGGGTTCGGGTTCGGGTTGGTGGGTTCAGGTTAACACGTTAGCGGGCCAGAAAACCTCAACTCGAACCTGACTCATTTAAATAATCGAGTTAGCTATGTTAACCATCCCATGTCTTACACACTACCCGAACCCTAGATCCCATTTACTATATAATTCTTGCTTGGCGGGTTAAAAATAGGTTAACCCAGGTGGGACTCGGTTAAACGAAGGTTCGAGTCCGACTAATTAACACCACCGCTTTTATTTACCCAAAAGTTCGCACATTACCACAAGTTAAACACGGTTAAATGGGTTCTGTGGGATCTCGAACCTGTTTAACCCCATTTCGAATCCTATTAATAAAATATAAATAATTTTTAAATTTAAGAAAAAATCTTAAACGGGTTAGCGGGTCGACCCGCTTAATTTATTCTCAACTCGAACCTGACCTGTTTAATAAACGAGTTAGATAGGTCGACCCAAACCCGGCCCAAATATATTTAAACTCAACCCGAACTTATTAATTTTCGTGTCGATTTCAAATCAGGTTTCGTATCGGATCAGTAATTGCCACCCTTACTTTTATCATCCAAAAGCTATTCATTTTTTGTTACATGGTGAGAAAAAGCTCTTGTATTAATAAATATAGTTATAGAATTGTCATCAAACTAATGCATGGTTGCATACATGGGTAAACACAAAACACTCAAGTTTTTCAACAACATATAACAAGCTAGAAAAATATTGTGCATTCAAGTTTTTCAATTAACTAACCAATCAAGCAACTTAGGACATGAATTTATATATTTATATTTTTACTAGCTTCTTCACGAATTATGTTTTTTTTAGTTAACTAGTAATTTTTTGTCCCTATGGTGTGGTAGGTATTTCACTGCCAGACTCTTCTCGAAAAATATCGGATTCAGTCCCAACAAGCGTTCTCGACTTGTATCATTTTAGCCCATTTTTATACACTCTGACAGTTTTTATGACTTAAGGCCGCTGAATCAAGTAAAATGACAAAATATCACTAGCTCTAAGAGTAAGGGTGTAGTGAAGATGGTTATACCTTTTATTTGGTTCCACTTGCTGGAGCGGCCACTCATTTTAACACAACACACAAATAACACCATTTCATCATGACATTTATTTTCATCTTCAATTGGAGCCCGCACTCCTCACAATTTTATTTTCATTTATATTTTTTCACACAAATTAAAATTCATGTCATAAAATAAAAATTACAAATTACGGAAATAAAAAACAATACGGAATAAAAAAAACAATACGAATAATTAAAAAAAACTCGGAAAATAAACCTGATATTTCGCCCACTTATTTGTGCTTGTTTGTTTTTGATAATTGTCTTATTTGGTTCAGGCAAAGATAGCAAAGAGTCGGCAATCAATGGTGAGAAAACTGCAACTCGTTTAGCTCCTCTGTTTTTGTCGACTTTCTTTAACTATTTCTTCTGCCTAGTACGCCGATTACCGGCTTGGATCTTTGGCTCGTAATTCCTTGTTGTTATAACGTCCTTAATAGACCTCCGAACAACTAACCGCGTGCTCTTAGTTGTTTCTGATTTTGTCTGCTTGGAGTGGTCACTGTCTTTACCAGGTGTAGGTCCGAGGCCTGTGCATCTGGACCGATTATTTCTGTGTGATCCTCGAGTTAAAGTGATCGATGTGTCCCAATTTTTGGGTTATGTTTTTTGAGCATCCTCCACCTACCCGCTGTTCGTAAGCAAATTTTTTCTCCTTATTACAAGCGAATATTCGGTATCGCAGATTCAAACAATCACCGTCATTTTTCATCGCTTTTACGAGTTTATTCCTTTGTAAATAGCGTGAAAACTTTTTGACAATCGTGGTGATCCAATTCCATTTCCCCGGTATTCATTACTCTTGGTACCGAGAAACACCATTGGTACTTTTTGTTGAAATCGTCATGAATATGCCTCCAAAAGCACTCTTCGTTTCGGTCATTCCCGATATCATTGTTCTCGGAAACTCCGACCCAAACCTCGCACAATAACTTCTCTCGTACGTGGTCCAACGCACGAAAGTTTTGAGTCGGAGCCGTTTCTGTCGTCGTCATCAACAAATCATTCTAGTCTTCGATGTTGTCATTAGTCCCGGGACAAATCAACCGCGTGGATGGATGATTTTTTTGCCATTCGTTTTCCTTTTCGACGGGTTTCTTTTGGTGGTGGTTGTGGTTGTAGTACCTTGAATTGTGTTTCGGGGACATTTTGGGTTTGGAAATTTTGAAATTGTGTGTTGAGTTGCGCTTGTTGAAACGCTTGTTGTTGTTGAAAGTAGATTTGTTCGGGTCTCATTTGGAGAAAGTATTGTGAAGCATAAAGGAATTGGCCGGATGGAAATTGGCCGGATGGGAATTGGGAGGAGCTTCCGATAGAGTTTTGTGAAGATGGCGTCGACGGGTTCGGAGTGATGACGATGATTCGAGATAGTTGTGCCAAGAATTGCGAGAAGTTAGATTTAGGAAACCGTCATTTGGGAATCAAGACATTTTTTTTATATTTATGTATAATAATAGAAGTATTTAACATTATTTTATTTATTATATAAAAAATTAACCAAATTTATTCACATCTACACTCAAAACACACTACATAACCACCACCAATCACAATAATTAATTACCCAATTCTATCCAACTTCAATTATATTCTCTTTTTTTCCATAATTATCACACTATCATATTCTACTATAATATTCTCCTTCTCTTCTACATACTTTTTCTTATCCTTATTCTGCTCTTCCCTGCTATCCACCTTCCTCGACTCATCCTCCTACAGCCACTGCTAGGGGCTCTCGCTTCTAACACCCATAACTCTCTCTATTTATTTATTTATTTCTCATTATTCTTTCTATCATATTATTTTATCCGAAAACCTCTAACGAAACACTCTTTAACTCTATCTTCTTTCAGCGCATTATGTTTTTTTCATATTCTTAACAAACCCCCCACACCAAAAAGGGGGAAATAGATCTTACAAATTTCCAAACAAACTAAAAAATTCCCCATAAAGATTACACACTGGATCCTATCTTCACGCACATATAAACCCACAATGAACACTGGATCATAAATTCACCATATGTGTGTGTGGTATGGGTTTGTGGAATCCATATGGATGTTAGAATATCTCTATGATGGTGAGACGAGATGTAGTGTTGTGTGTTTGGTGGGGATGCTCGATATGGTTGGTGATGGTGGTGCCTTGGTATGTCATAAAAAAACATTGAATAGTTAATGTGTCGTTGACGAGTTGTATGTGTTGATCCCGTGATGTGAGTTTTTGTTTATTTAGAGAATAAAAAATGATACAGGGGAACTTTAATCAAGGAAAAAAGAAATGAAAGAACATAAAAAATTTTCCTTTTTAAAGGCGAAAAGATACAAACACCCTCTTATTTAACTGTAAATATCAAAGCTGTTAAAATCGAGATCCTACTATGAATCGTTTTTGTCTTTATAAATCGGATCGATATCGAAATATGGTACTTAAAGTTTAATAGTCTTATTTGTCTGGTAATTCGTATTCAAAGCTTATTGCATAACAAATTTATGAAGAAATAAGAGTTGTAAAAAGTATATAATAATATGAAAATGCAATGCGTAATACTTTAAAAAAGTAAAGAAATCTAATCAGTGACTAAGAATGTTGGATCTTTCATTCTAAGAATCTATATATTTCACTCTTATAAAATATTTACAAAATTCACAGTTGTTTTATTGTTTTACTTTAATAAAATTCATTAACTTATAATTATTAGTTGGTAGTTTAAGGGAAGTAGAATCGAATCAGATCCAGATCTTACGATCCTATGAGTAAGATCGAGATCTTATTTAGGATCCTATGCCCCTTAAAATCCTACGAATTAACTAAATCGTAAAATCGAAAATTTTTAAAAGCTCAATCGAGATCTTAACAGCTATGGTAAATATAGTTAAACTGAATATGTTAGAAAACAAATTAAACAAATTTTCTCAACACATTAGAACTAGATCTAACACATTCAGAAAAATAGACCGAAAATAAAATAACTGCCAAACAAAAAGGACAAAAAAAGGATTAGGATGCTCTTAAGTTTATTGAACATAAGAGGTAATGTTGTGCTTCTGGTGAGTGTATATTTAAATTAAATTAATCATTGCAAAACATTTATATTATTTTAATTTAAATGTAAATCTGTTTTTTGAATGTAATACTCATTTTCTAAATTTACTTGTTTTCTTATATTGTATGTCATCATCTTTTATAGTTTAAACAATTATTTTTTGAAATACTCAAGAAGTGTTTTTAAACAAGTTTAATATATTAGTAAGGAAATATGTCACATATAGGTAACCAAGTTTCTTACTGTTTTAATTTGATACCTGCAAAGTTTATATTGACAATTAAACCCATCAAATTTTAAAAATGTTCATTTGATACCTCAAAAGTATCTAAGTATCTGCATAAACTTGTTGTACAATTAATTTAACACTCACCCCTGAAATTTAACTACTTCCAACTAACTGTATGTACACCCCGTTAATGCACAACTAAATATAGAAAATAACCACAAAATAATAACCAAGTTTGAGAAGTGTTTCGTTCAGGTCACTCTAACATGAAAATTACACAAAAATGGAACAGTTTAGAAACTTTGATGGTTTTAGTGATTGATATAAAGTTTGAGGTACCAAATTGGAACAGATCTCAAACTTTGTTACTATTTAATGATTTTCTATTAAGTATGAGACACCGGAGTCTAGCATTGATCACCGCACGCAGGACATGGTTCGCAGGCAATATCATACTAGACTGAGGGGATTGATGAACGTTATTAGTAGAGATACCAAGCATCCGGGCTTGGGATCACACATATCATTTGGGCTTCTGGGCCCCAAACTTCAATCCAAGTGATGGATCGAGGACTAAGCCCAATCTTGCATTGGTTACGGCACCGGACACATTTCAAACGGAAGAGGAGCCTAACTATAGGATACCTCTCGTCCACGGGAAAACACACGGTCCGTACACACGGTTAATGCGGATCCTTGCCCGGACAAGGACCCACTCTGGCCACTAACGAAACACAAAATAATTAGGAAACCTTATTTTTCGTTCGCCTATGCAAGAGACCTTTTGGAAACAATGAACAGTACGATTTTTTCACTCTACATACACATACATTCTCTCTTTACATGTTTACTTACTTTCACGCCGGAGTTTAACCGTGGGGTCCGTCCCCACGATAAGACTAACGGTTTATTTGATTGTGCAGGAAATCAATCACTTCTCTGTTTAGTACAAGCTTTGATACCCAAATCATTTGAAGGCCCGACCCAACGAAGGATTTGAGCCCTGTATTAAACTCAATACCTATTTTGTACTGACAGTTTTATTTTCTACGCTACTAAAGATTAGTCAAAGTTTATGCAAATGCGTGATAAAACCGAGCGTTACAAGTACATCTTCTTTTTTTTTTTTAAAATTCTCGTACGCAGCTCATTATATTGCACGTCATTATCTAATAAAAAAATTACATTATGTTATCATGATTCATGTTTTCTGTTTATATAACTTGTAATGAAATTAAACGATAATTAATGTGTGTGATTTTTTGTATCATGATCACTATCTCGAGTTTTTTTTGCTCTTAAGTTGGCACTCCTCTCAAAGGGTTGTGGCGTTTTGTATATCCCAAGATGGCTCGTTATGTATAAAGTCATTCCGTGTCGCTTTTATGGGTTCTTCGGTGGAAACTCACTCGACTAGTCTATCCTCTAACTGGTGTTCAATAATGAGGGATTTTCATAAGTCAATAAGTTAAAGGGGAATGGTTTTTGATTTCTTGGGGTCGCATTGTAAAAAACGCATTGGTAATGGGATGATTCGAGATTGCTGGTTCGATTGTTGGATCGGAGACGTTCTTCTTGTGTCAAATTTCCTCGCTTGTTCGCATTGGACCTGAAAAAAAGAAGCTCGGTGGCTGTTAAGCATTAGTGCTTCCGATAGATATTTCGTCGCGTAGGAAATGTCGGGGGGTGGTATCGAAGGAAATCTTGGCTGATTTGACTTTCTTTGTTGGATTCGGTGACTTTTCGAATTCAGATGTGAGCGATGGGTTGTGATTTGGGTTTGCGTTGGTAACTTCCGGGTTAAGGAGTATCGTAATACTATTGATGAATCTTTTCCTTCCACATTCAGTGCCAGACTAGATGGTTCAAATACTATCTCCTATTAAGGTTAAAACAATCTTCGCTTGGCCTGAGCTCGGCAAGATTGTTTACCGACTCGAGTTAATCTGATTCGCAGAATGGCCATCAATATTGAGTCGTCTCTTTGTCCGTTTGTTCAGAAGAGGAAGAGTTCATGATGATACTGAAGAACATAGGTGGATTCTTACGATTATTGATGATTTTCATGTATTTTTATTTATTTTTAAAAGGCGTGCATGTATGTTTTTGGTGGTTCTTTCAGTTCTCGCACTAAGAATGGTTCTGAAAAGAAAGTCCCCCTATATATATATATATATATATATATATATATAGGCTAGGGTTATAAAAAAAAGAGTGTTATAATAAAAAGGGTAAGAAGACATCCTAGCCATTGGATCATATTTCATGAGATAAAATGTGGCGGTGGCATGATGGTAAATATGGCAAACTTAAAGGGCAACTTCATAAAATATACACATACATCTAAACCATTCATTCCATCCCTGTCAGTTTTGCAAAAAATGATTACATGTGGCTATTATATGTGTGATGTGCTACAAAATGAACTGAGATGCAATAGGATGTACGTTGATGTTCATGGGCATGATATAGGCTAAATGTGGTTTGTTGTTTGTGTGTAAATGAATGTGTGTGCCTAATTCTGTTTGTGATATACTAGAAAATGTATTGTAATACAGTAAGATGTATGTTGATGTTCATAAGCAAGATTTAGGCTAAATGTGGTTTTCCGTTTGTATGAAAATGAATGTGTGTACCTGATTCTGTATGAAATGTACTATAAAATGAATAGTAATGCAGTAGAATATAACTATAATGTAGTAGAATATTTGTAATGTATTTATAATTTTTTTACTACATTAGTGTTTTATTTCTACTGCATTATAGTTATACTCTATTGTATGTCATTTTAAGATGCACTTGATTTTGTATTGTGATGCAGTAGGTGCTGACTTGTCATGTATAAGGATGAATTATGTTAAGCATATGTCGCGTTTCGTGCGTAAAACTGTTTCTATGGTTGATTGTATGTCTGATACACTTGATTTTTAACTATTATGCAATAGGTGTTTATTTGTCTCGTATAAGGATAAATTAGGCTAATCGTAGGTTGCTTTATGTGCGTAAACATGTTGGCATGCTTTGTTGTATGTGCAATGCACTTGATATTGAACTGTGATGCAGTAAGTTTTTAGTTGTCGTGTGTAAGGATGACATAGGCTAAGCATAGGTTGTTTTATTTGTGTAAATGTGTTTGTATGCTCGGTTAATGTGTGATGCACTTAAGTATGAACTGAGTTGCAATAGGTGTTGTGTTTAGTTGATGTGTGTAAGGATGAAATCAAATAAGCCTAGTTTTTCTTATGTGAGTAAATGTTTGTATGCTCAGTTATATGTATGATGCACTGTAATTTGAATTGGTATGTAGTAGATATTCAACAATTACGTGTAAGGATGAAGTAGGATAAGCGTAGGTTGTTTTATGTGCATAAATGTGTTTGTATTCTTGGTTGTATGTGTGATGCACTAAAATTTGAACTGAGACGCATTATGTGTAACAACCCACAATTTTTATCACTGTAATTTCCACTTATATTATATTAAATACTACTTTTTCACGGGAATTTTTTTTGCTTTATTCCATTATGTAACCAACTACCTATGCCAATTCTATCTACGTTTATATCAAGTAAACGTCTTAATATGTCAAGTCAATATTCTAATATCCTCTATATCATGTACGTTATCTATTTAACATAATTTTCATAACATTATTATTAAATGAACTTTATCCGTTAACGATTATACCAAAACCTTAACTACATGTAATGTATATATACAAAACGAATATGCAATCTTATGATGCATATGTACAAGTATTCCTGAGCATAATTTCAATTATGTTTTCCCTCCTAAATCATGGTAAAACGCCTTAAAGCTTAAAGTACAAGCCGATTGTGCATGATATTCAAATGAGCTCATTTCCCTCCAAATTCTACAAGGCATTTAGTACCACCTTTCTCGCCTAGAGTACAAGCCTTCTAAGCACAACATTTAAACATATTTTTCCTCCAAACACCATTCCACACTCGTCCTAAACCAAAATCCTAACCCAAAAACCCGAGCAAACCCGATACCACTTAAACTAGTTCATAATTATAGTTTTAGAATATGATCCGGGATAAAACATAGATCTGGGCAAAATCAGTAGGCTTTAGGTGTTAAGCAAAAATACTAGGTTGTAGCCCTATGTCTTGTGATCATTTTGCCGGTTGACTCGACCTGATTCAATGTCGGATGAATTAGTTATAGCCGAAATGGCAAAGGTGCGTAGATTTTGCACACCTGTAGTAAACGGTTATTATCTCTAGATTTTTGTATAGTAACCCCTAAATATGTAAAACTAAAAGTTGTAGAGGACTCAAATATCTAACCATGCTCTCTGGTTTGAGCTTCATCGTGGTTACGGTTTGTAAATGGCAACCATTTTACCGAGACTAATATTGGTTGTCCAAAAACAGCCATGCCCTTTCATTAAAAATTCGACCC
>BQNB010130122.1:0-18993 GCA_026074375.1 Tanacetum coccineum | reverse complement strand
AGTTCTTCATCTCCTCTAATAGCAATCTGCAAATGACGCCGCGTTATGCTTCACCTTCAGATCTTTACTTGCATTGCCAACCAATTCCAACACTTCAACTGTCAAATAATCTAGTATAGGTGCTATGTACACTACATCAAGTGCATCGTCATGCAACTTGCTCATGAGTGAAATCATGGGAACATGTTCTCTCTCTTAGTCTGATTGAACTTGTACGTCAACATCAATCAACATCGACTTCATCCTTCGCCCCAAACAGAAGGTTGCTCATGTACGCAATAGAAGAATCATGCTGATCGGCTGCTACTCCCAATATCCCTCCATGTGTCCCAATCGGTTTTGACTAGATTTGTTGCTGTTGTGGTTTGACTTCTCCTTGGGCTGTTTATTGCTAGTTCCGGTCACATCTTTAAAGATTTTTAGGGAGATAATTTATCATATTGAAGAGGCGTTCCCTACATTCTAATGGGATACATATTAGCAATGATCATCTGTTTTCACAACCCTATAATGTACAATGTTTGATGTTTAAGAGAGACATAATTATAGATACAAATGCAATCGTTGGTTTTCAGGAATGTTGAAATCAAATATGCCATTTTAACATATAATTCAGGGCATCCGTTTGTGAACAACAAGTACATAATTGCAATATAAGTCTGTGCATATCAATATTAACATAATCTTAGAAAGTCTGTAACAACAATTCTGCTAAATCATTCAACAAGTCAATGATGAAAAATTTGTGCATCACGGTATGAATTTAATGCATCACATTTATAAAATATCATTTAAGCATTTTATTAAACATACAAAGCCCGTTACACTAAAAAAATGACAAATAGCAATTAGATAAGCAGTTGACACATCACAATGTAAAATCAATGCATCAAGGTTATGAATTTTCATTTATGCATTTTATCAAACACCTTGTGCGTCGTTCTTATAAACATGTTTCCAAATATATTCTTCCTCAAATTTGCTTCAAATAACTAACATATACACTGCATCATGTCACGAAATTATTAAAACTGATACATCTATGAAGAAACATGATGATTACCGAATCGAAATTCATAAAATAAAACCCTAACTTATAACAAAAATAATCAATATAAAATAAACTATAATAGACACATATATCATCTCTATGATTACCGAATCGAAACATATATCAGCTTTATGTTTTATCTTAAATAACAAAACTAATAAAAATTTAATAGAAATAAGTTAAGGAACTTACTTTATTCAATGATTTGAGAATTAAGACGAGATGATTTAGTGAATATGAACAGATAATCAAAACGAGATCGGAAGTAGAGGATTTCGTGTCGATAGTATGATCAGAGAAAAAAAGAAAAAAAGAAAATGAAAAAAATTAGGCATTTTATATGGTTACGAAAAAAAGTGTTAATTTACAAAATTTCCCTTACAATATGAAGGAAGTTACAATTAGGTCCCTGTAGTTTGGATGAAAAAATGGGAGGGGAGGAAGGCTTGATCCAACGGTTGTAAAGTGGTTTTCTAGGTTTGCTACCGAGATGAGGTTTTCTGTTGGGATTCTAGATTTGATGAGACAAAATAAATATAAGAATGAAACAAAAGGACTAAAATTGTAATTACAAAAATCTTCAAGCTGGTGGAGAATATGAAGATAAAGATAAAGATTTTAAAGCTATCAGAAGATCTCCTTATAATGATAAAGATACAGAAGATATTAGAAGACATTCTTAAATGTTTTAAATATATTGTTTGTTCTTATCTTCTGTTATAAGCTTTGATATCTCTCTATATAAAGAGATTATCAGGCATATGGTTTAGATATCCATCCATAGAAAACTAGAGCTCTCCCAATGAGAGTCTAGATAGTTAGATAGCAAGTCGACTGATGAGAGTCGAATAGTACACCATAGTTAGTTGGTGTAGCCTCAAATTATAGTTGGGGTAATAGGGAAAATGTATGAATGAAAAACCTTGTTTGATAATATTGCTTTTTTATTATTCCTTTGTGCAATCAATATTATATGTAAAACAATCCTAGATGGGCTAAACGATCCTTATCAATTGGTATTAGAGCCTCGTGGCTCTTGATCTAGGATCTACAAGGTTTTTAGAAGAAACCCTAAAACCCTAATTCGGTAAAAAGCAAATCGTGTGGTTTCTGATTTTTCATGTTAGGGTTTCGGCTGAATGGTATGGCTGTTCTTGTAGTCATCTCGATCTCAACATTCGATCTAGGGAGTACATGGGGTTTGTGTTGTCTCTCTATGATACTGTTCGAGTAAAGTGTAAGTATTGAATATCAATGCTGGTGAATGCATGTGTTTGGTGGGCTTCAAGGTAAATGAAAATGGAAGCTACTATTCGTACACAAAGGAAAGTAGCTTCATGTTTTGCAAAAGAGATATTAAAAGTATAATTGGGCACGTGAAGGCTACTACTACTTGTTCCACTTTATATTGTTCGTGTACAGTTCATTGCATTCAAAGATAAAGTTTGTACTACTGCCTGTTTACAAACGTTAATCCTGTCGTGTACACAATTGGGCTAATTCAAGAAACGTGAAACTTAAATGGTATTACATGTTTATGATAGTGCTGCTATTCATAAACATATAGGTACTGTTAGTTAGGCTTTGATGTTAATACTGCTCGATGTTATTGGTGCTGCCAACAAAAGGATTAATACTGTTTGAATTATTAATACTGTTCGAGGTAATTTATACTGTTAGTTTCGTCCGAGAAGTGGTTTAATGCTGTTAGTTATATCCGATATCGGGTAAGACATGATTTTGGTTCTCGGATTATTACATGATCTTAGACAGAAGGTTGTTTGGTTTTTAACACACACAATTTGAATCTCAGAGTGGATTAAGATTCAATTTAATTTGATAAATGGCTCGTTTTGGAGATTTATTAAAGATGTGATTACGAAGACAATTGAATATTGCTTACTTGATGTTGTAGTTGAGTTTCACAGGTGTGTGTCTTATCATATCTTAAAGTCGTGTTTATGACAGGACATCGACTTTAAAGATAACTTGTTTGTGCTCAAATGGTGTGACGAAGACTTGTTAAAATCTAGCAAAGCTGTGTGATTTTTCTTATGGTGCTTAATGCTCACATTTGCTATCACTTAGTATGTGTCTCATAGAAGATGAGGTTTTTGTCAAGAGGTTGCGGTCTATTTATATTTCATAGATTTATTTATAAGTTCGACGTCACGTGGATAGTGCAATACATAAGACACAAGTTTGGGAGATTCTACTTCTTCATCAAATTCGTTATACTCAGTTTTCTTCATCAGTAATCACTACATAGAGCCTGTAGAGTTTGGGATTCAAACTATGGTAAACATATGGGTTTCAGGGGAAGCTTATTGATTAAATGTTTAACCATCTACATGCACCACTTGAAGTGAAGTGTTTCGTTACTACTGCTAGTCATTTATTACTACTGCTAGTTTATATTTTTACTACTCAAAGTAATTTTTCGTATTATGCTTCATGGCGGGTATTTTGAGTATTGGAAGGCTGGATTAGTAGTTGTGGTATATGGTTTGTAGTTGTTATAATCCAAGTTGCATTTCTACAGAAGACCCCTATTGGATGAAGACAAAAAGGGGAAAAAGATTACAGGTTTATTGATTTGCAGCTTATTTATGTGTGGTGACATGTTCAAGGAGATCTTAAATCAAGGGGAAGCATTGAAGATTTTGTTTCATTCAAGGAGATGATTAAATCTCAACTTCTCTAGTTAAGGGGAAGTTCGTACGCGACTTTGTTTATTTTGTCATCATCAAATAGGGGAAGATTGTTAGGATTCTAGATTTGATGAGACAAAATAAATATAAGAATGAAACAAAAGGACTAAAATTGTAATTACAAAAATCTTCAAGCTGGTGGAGAATATGAAGATAAAGATAAAGATTTTGAAGATATCAGAAGATCTCCTTATAATGATAAAGATATAGAAGATATTAGAAGATATTCTTAAATGTTTTAAATATATTGTTTGTTCTTATCTTCTATTGTAAGCCTTGATATCTCTCTATATAAAGAGATTATCAGGCATATGGTTTAGATATCCATCCATAGAAAACTAGAGCTCTCCCAATGAGAGTCTAGATAGTTAGATAGCAAGTCGACTGATGAGAGTCGAATAGTACACCATAGTTAGTTGGTGTAGCCCCAAATTATAGTTGGGGTAATAGGGAAACGTTCAATAAAGAAAACCTTGTGATAACTTTGATTGTGTTCTTTATTATTCCGCTGCGTGTTATCAATCATTGTTATTGTTCATCCTAGATATATAAGATCTAATCAATCTTGAGCTATAAACGATCTTATCAATTGGTATCAGAGCCTCGTGGCTCTCGATCTAGGATCTACAAGGTTTTTGAAGAAACCCTAAAAACACTAACTTGATTCATCTACATCAGTTGTATTCACTAAGTCAGTTCATAGCTCAAGTTTTCAACTATATCACTGGAGTTACAACTTTTTTAGGGTGAGAACATGCATTGTTTACAATTGGACGCAAGTGTCACATTTTACACATGTCTTATGTGTATTGACCTACGTAGTGCTAACCATCTGACCCCCCCCACATAAAAAACAAAGTATGATAATATTTTTTATAATACTTTACATATGAATGATAAGAAAATGTATAATACGTGGTGGGTATTATAAATTAAAATGATTATGTGAATAAAAGAAGTTGAAGAATAAGTTTAAAGTATTAATATATTTTATATATATTATTTATATACTATATTTATATATATATATATATATATATATATATATATATATATATTATATATTATATATATATAATAATATATATATATTATATATATATATATTTATTATACATAATATATATCTATTATACATAATTAAATATTATTATGAAAATAAAACAAAACAATTATATAATTCATAGCATGAATTATATAACAAAGAGGGAGACGAGAAAAATAAAATAGCCAAAGAGTATTTTGTTTCCTTATCGGGTTTTAGCTAAAATAGTTGTCTCATTTGTAAAAGTATAGTTTTTGTTTCTTTGTCGGGTTATTGTATAATTACAATTCAATACTCTTAAGACTATAACTTCGTTCTTTTATCGAGTTACTAAGTATAGAAATTTTTAGAAATTTTGACATGACCTATTCGTTTATACGACATTTCCAATGTTAATAAAATTAAATGTTTTCCCCTTTAATCAAATCCATGTTGCAAATACTCGCGTGTTTTAATATATATCTAGACGAGATCGAACAAATAACAAAAATAAGCAAAACTAAACATACCCTTATGGTTGCAAAATAGCGAACCAAACACCCCTGTTGGGGCTGTTAAACACATAACCAAACATACCCCTTATGGGGCTGCTGTACCAAACGCACCCTTACGGGCTATAAAACGCAGAAACAAACACCTCTATTTGGGTTGTTAACCACAAAACCGAAAATAATGCATAACACTTTTATTTAACCAATTAAACCACCATTAGATCCGGTTTTTATTTATGAAACCTTGTAACATGTTTATTAGTCGATTTTTACAAATCAAACCACGAACACCTATGCGTGCCCTCACACTAAACCCATGGTCAACACAACCCTTTCCTTGGACGGTGACGACGACGGTTGTGCCGTGGTGATGGTGGTGGTTGTGCCGTAATGGCGGCGGCTGATGGTGCAGATGGAGGTGTGGTCAGCCGTAGAGGTGGCGTGGTGGTGCGGTGGTTACGGTGGTGGTCGAAACCTGGCTAGAGGCAGCGCGGGTGGCCGGAAAATATGGAGAGTGGGAGAAGTGTGGCTAGGGTTTGATAACAAATGAGGTGAACCCTAATGGGTTTGCTTAAATACTTGAAAGTTTTTAGAAAATGTGACAAGTGCCAAATATATTAGGGTTGATGCTGTAAATATTACCACATGGACCAAAAGTGTATTTTTTGTAAAATAATGGTTCGGGACTCGTTTAGGATAGTTAACGGTTGATTCAAGACACGAAAGTTGCTCCATTGCGTTCCAAATAATTTTTTCACGAAAAGTGAGTATTTACATGACTAGTATTTCATAAATGTTTTATAACATTTATTTAAAATGTTTGTTATTTATTGGGTAGTCATCGGGTATCACGGTTAAGCTTTGTCCGTAAAATGAAACTTTAACTTGAGTATTTGCATTTTTAACAAACGTTTTTGAATGAGATGTTAAATAATTTATTAAATATTTTTATTTAATAAATGTGATAAGTAAATACAATTTAATTATTTTCGTGTTGGTACACGTTGTGTGCGGTTTTTCACAATTTGCGAGATATCTTCTCGTTTTTAAGTCAAATGAGTTTTTAAAAAAAGGAAATTTGTAAATGAGAAATATGTATTAATAAATATGATTTATTATTAAAATAAGTTCCGAAAAATTATCGGTTACGCGGTAATTGTTTTTACATGACAATAAAAGGTCAAAAGGTCAAAAGTCAAGTCAGACATATTCTACAGGATAATTAGGAAAATATTAACTGTGGTTTAATTGTAATTTAAAATAGTTTCCTTATCTATGATTTAATTCCTTTGTAAGTCATGATTCTCTCCATATATAAAGAGATCATAGAAAAGGTTTTAAAATCCATCCATAGAAAACTAGAGCTCTCCCAATGAGAGTCTAGATAGTTATATAGCAAGTCGACTGATGAGAGTCGAATAGTACACCATAGTTAGTTGGTGTAGCCCCAAATTATAGTTGGGGTAATAGAGAAACGTTCAATAAAGAAAACCTTGTGATAACTTTGATTGTGTTTTTTATTATTCCGCTGCGTGTTATCAATCATTGTTATTGTTCATCCTAGATATATAAGATCTAATCAATCTTGAGCTTTAAACGATCTTATCAAATTGGATAGCTAGCAAGGAGTAGTGTATCCCAGATGAATACGCTTCATTGTATAATTGTTATTTAGTTTATTAGTAATTAATTAGCTTAAAACCAAAACCTCTCTAAAACCAGAATTTACTTGCTTTCATTAAATATAAAAACACAAAAAGAATCTTCCTTCAACCCTTAGACCTTAATGAACATTCGATCCGGCCTTCACAGTGCTATTCCCCTAGAGAACGATAACAACCCCCGAGCCTTGCCTATACTACACTACAACGGTTAGGTACACTGCCTAAGAGTTGTAAAACTTTGTGTAGAAATCCCTTACGACAACCGTATCACAACCCAATCTTTTATTTTTATGCATTTTAGGAGTGTCGTGTGTTTTATTCTTTATTTGTTTTTTTATTATGTTTGAATTATTTGTAATCATGCTTTTGTTTTTTTTCTTTAAACCACGTATTAATTACAATCAAAGGTACTTTGCATAAATAAATGTAGGGGGAAATATCTGGTTTATAAGAACCATTTCAAACATGTAAAATAAATAGTTTAGTTTAATTCGCGTCTTGTGTGTTTTGTTTATTTGCTTGAGCCATATGATTGTACTAATCATTTTTGTGGCATATGCAAAATTTTTTTCCAAGAAATAACTAATAGGATATGTGTGCATAAATTTTTCAAAAACACGAACAAAAAGTTTTTTCAGAGCCTGGAGATGGCGTCAGGATTTTTCCTAACAGCGTCGCTAGTCCAGCTACAGTAAAATTTGTATTTTTCGAATTTTGAAAATTTATTTTTGTATAATTTCTAGATTTTTAATTTTCCTAATCCTTGTAGAAAGCCACGATTACATTAGTACATTCATCCCATCTTTAGTGCTTTCATAATGTCTAAACTTAATAAACGAAGGGTTGTATATCATTATCCTGTGGATTTTACGAGTGAGAGATGAGAGAGAGAGAGACTTGTCTTTAATTTGCAGGTATATATTTGATAAGGAGAAGGCTGGAAGCTTATTTGGATTTTTAGCAGGGATGATTCTTGGAATGACGATTTATAGACGGTTTATCTTCTTCTTCTCCAATATTGAGCAAAACCAGGGTAGTATAGTTTCTTTCGCTTTTTCTATCTTTCCCTTTATTAGTTTTTTGGGTACTTGTAGAACATTGGGGACAATGTTGAAAATAAGTGTTGGGGAAAGAAATCCTTAGAAACTATTCCTTCAATTGCATTTGCTTTGTCCTTAAAAAGATGAGTAATACACTAAAACGTAGCGTATACGGCAATTTTGACCCAAATTTATTTTTTTATGGCACATACCAATGAAAATTTAATATTAATAACGTCTTATTGGATAGGAGTTATATGACTAGCACAAAAACCCTACCACTCAAAAAAATTTCACCCAAAAAATGTGAGGTTCGCCTTTAGATCTTTAGGAATTAAGCATCCATCTTTGGTGCTTAGATAATTTTAACCTTTAGCTTGCTCGAGTTAAGGAATGAGCAATCGCATATGTCTTGTTCATGGATTTGATCGAGCATGTGTGGTTTTGTCCCTTTTTCTGGAGCATTGGTATCGGTTAAGATAATATGAGAGTGTACCGGTAGTATATTAAATTCTAGAACTTGTTTTAGTGATGCATTCTGAGACTGCTAGTGAGATCGCATTCGTGTGATTATTTAGTAAATGATAAGAGGCATTAGATGAACTCCTTTTTAAAATGTTTTGTGTATTATGATCACCTCGATCATATAACTATCCCCACACCCTTGCTTCGCACTCATTTTTAGTGCAAGATACCCCTAGTACACCCCTCCGAGCCTATCCTTTTCGCGGTTCTCGTAATTTTCTGGTGGATTCTGAATTATTAATGAAGAGCATTATTACTAGCCACAAATTGTTACACCTAATCGCCTTAGCCTTCCTTGAATGTACTCATTTTTAGTACATTATTGTTATCACAATTGTTAAATCCCAGTTAATTGTTTGCTTGAGTACATGGTTGCTAAGTTGATTCTTTAATTAGTGTATATAGTTTTGGGACGATTGGGATTCATGGTAGTTTTTTTTGGAGAAATAGGGAAGAAGTCAAATTATTACCCCCGTACGAGCTTATTGTATTCCACGTTTGTTGATCCTTCTAATTTGGGTCATTAGTCAGTTTATATATTAAGGATTAAAAACTCAAGTATAGGGGTGCAATTATAAACCCCAAGTCATGTATTATTTATGTTTCAGCAGATGGCAAGGCAAAAGTGTACGAAAAAATAGAAAAAAAAGTGAACAGAAAAAATTAGAAAAAAGAAAAAGAAAATCGAAAAAAATAGAAAAAGAAGAAAAAATGTACGGGTTGCCATCTTGCTTATGTTTATGTTTATGTTCAGAATAGTGTCAAGAAAAGAAAAAGAAAAAGTTCAATGTAGAGTTTGTATATCTTTGTCCTAGTGTGATCGAGTCGGCTTAACAATGCCATATACATGGATTTTTATGAATGATTGACTTGCCACCAGTAAATTCCCCAAATATCCCCCAACCGTGTTTTCCTTTACCCTACACCTATACATCACAACCCTTTAAAAGACCTCTTTGATAGTAATTCCTATGTGCTTATGCCAATGCGGTGGAGGTTTGATGCTTTATCAAGCTTATGGTAATTTATATGCTATGACAGGTAATGAGTGTTATTTTCCTGTTTCCCATATTGTTATAATTCATTATATACCCAAGAGTAAGAGAGAATCCAAACACTTATGTGAGGTGCTAGTATATAATTTTCATGCTTTTAATTACGAGGTCTAGTTGGTTGTGCAATGAATTATCTTTATTAAGTAAGTTAAATGCCCCTGGTATTGCTATTGACTAGGTAGAAAAGCTCTCATGCTTGAGGATAAGCAAATCCCAAGTGTAGGGGTATTTGATGAGGTGTCATTTTATACACTTTTTCGGGGTCATTTAACCCTTGAATCATGCAAATATGCCCTTTATGTGCTTAATCATTTCTTTTTGTGTTTTTTGAACTTGGATGGCATTTGGAGGAAATACACGTGATTTGGACTTAATTTAAGAAGGAAAGGACAAGAATTCAACTCTACACTAAATTGTATACCAAAGGGCATACAGACCGTGGAGACGGCGTTACAATTTCTTGCGACGGCATCAGAAGGCTAAAGTGACGGTGTCAGGAACTTTGGCTACGACATCAGAAGTAGCCGACTTAAAAGAAACCTTAGAAGATTTGGCGGGGCGACGGAGTCGTGATTTACAAGCGACGTCGTCGCGATTGATTTCCTATATATACAAACCCTAGTTTTTCAATTTAAAGTGTGGAATTCGTAAGGAATATTTAGAGAACGATTTTTATCAGTCTTTGGTCAATTTTAGGGTTCTCAAACCCTATTGTATCCACCATTACTCCATGTTTAATTGAAGTGAAGTTCTTTTATTCCTTTAATCTTTCAATATGTCTATGTATTGTTTGATTAATTGTTCTTTGCTTTCTATAAACATGTTAGGCTAAATTTATTAGTGTTTGCTTATGATTGCATGAAACTTGGTTTGTAATTCCTTTTATTATTTGTTCTTGTTGGTGGTGTGCACGTTAGGCTCTAGAAAACTAGCGTCTTAATTGCTTACGAAGATATCTAGGGAAACATAATTGTGTAGAAAGGATACCATCGCAACAGTCATCATACTACCTTTCCCTAATATGGTTGATCACCTTTTAAGTGTTTGAATACATGTATACACTGCTTAGGAGAACCGAATAGTCTTTCATACTAGCTTACCTGTGTGTTGTCTTACCGGAAGTATTCACATTAGTGGCGGGTTCGTAGCAATTCGTTCATGAATAGGGAAATACATTACACAATTACACTGCAAGGGTGACGGGCAATAGGATTAGGTAAGAGCAAACTAAGAATAGTGCGTGAATAATGTGAGCCACGTTTCGTTTACATATAGAGTTTTCACATAGTTAGATTAGATTAGAATTAGTTTAGTAGTTAATTAGTTTAAAACAAACCCTCTTCAAACCTGAGATTTACTTGCTTTCTTAAAAATATAAAAATAAAAAAATAATCTTCTCTCAACCCTTAGACCTTAGTGACATTTGATTCGAGCCTACCCAAACTATTCCCCTAGAGAACGATAACAACCCTGATTTGCCCCTTTAGTATATATATATATATATATATATATATATATATATATAAGGATAATATCAGTTAAAGTATAGTGAGAAGAATTCCAAGAGGGTTTTAAAAGATTACTTTTATCCAAAGTAAAATTCAAAACTTTCTCGGGTCTTTTCCCGACGAGGCGTGAATTGAAAAGTGAGTTTAAGTTCGTGAGAGATAGTGAGAGAGATTGATAATCAAATTTTGCGATTTTGGATTTCTAATTCCTAAAAATAACCATGCAAAGAAACAGTAAAGGCAAGCTAAACGAGCAATTAAGTGATTTAAACTAAAAACGATAACGGGAATCAAAACCCGAGCTTTAAAAACCTAAATTATCAAATTTTAACCTTACAAATGCAAATTTAAATTTTAACAGTCCTAAATGATAAAAAAAATTAGATAAAAGAATTATATTTTTTTGACTTTTATTTTATTATGAATTAAAAACTTTTAAACTAAAAAATGCATTAAAAATACTAAACTAATTTTAAAAATTCCGAAAAATTCAGAGAAAGTCCTTTGAACAGTTTAGAACTTAAGAAAAATAAAAGGGTACAAACAGCTTATTGAAATAAGCTGTTATTAAGCTAAAAGAGGTTGAAAGGCTTAATAGCTAAAAAGGGTATAAAAGAAAATTAGGGTGAAGTTATAACGAAAAAGACCCAAGGGTGAGTTGGCAGTGTGTGGTGGTGTTAAGGTGTTGGTGTGTGAAGGGGATGTCACAGGTTCGACCCTTGTGACCTCTCTTTTTTATAAAACATTTTTTTGGTTTTTCTTTTTAAAAAGTTATAAAATAAGCAAAAATGGAAAACTTTAAAAAAGGAACTTTTTATAAACTTGAAAATAAGCGACAAATAAGCGTATGTAAGTGTCAGTTTAGACCTTTTTATGATAAGTGCTTTTTGATATCCTTGTTTGTTTTTTTAGCTGTAATTAGCTATACAAGGGAATCTAAGTTAGTATAAAGAAGATATCTTAACTAGTACCCTAATAAGCACTAATGAATCTAAAATAAGCAAGGAAAAATAGCTGGAAGGTCATTAAAAGCACAAGTCTCAACCATTTAAAGGTGACTTATAAAGGACTAGACCATAATTTTTAAGCTAAATTTGAGACTCAATAAGCACTTAGAAAAATCTAAAAAGCAAAAAACAGATTTGACTTATAAGCTAATAACTAAAATAAGCTAAAATTAAGCAAACAAAAGTGATAGCATTGGCCTTTTAAGACTAAGAAGAAATAGCTAACAATGTTTCGGTTTATTTTAAGACTTAATAAGCAAATGTTAAGCACATAAGCTGAAAACACCTAAACCTAATAAGCAATTCTAAACTAAAAATAAGCTACCAAAATGAACTAGAAAGCACTGAAAGGCACTGAGACAGTATGACTAAAAAAAGTTTTAAGGACTATTGATAAACTTTAAGCTAAGATTAAGACCTAATAAGCAAAAAGAATAAGCTATGAACCTAAAACAGATCAGAATGACTAGAAAAGAAAAAAAAATAAAAAAAAAAAAAAAAAAAAAGAATAAAAAAAATAAAAAAAAAAAGAAAAAAAAAAAAAAAAAACAAAAGAAAAGAAAAAAAAAAAAAAACAACGAAAAAAAGAAAGAGAAACAATAAAAATAAAAAAAAAATCGCAAGGACCTAGAAATAGCAAGGAATAATCAAAAGATAACACTAGATAAGCTAGAAAAAGGCAAATAAAAAAAAGCAGTCTAGGCTAAATCTATGTCTTTGGTATTTTCAAGTTTTTGAAAAAGCTAAACTACAAAGTGCAGCCCTAAATTCAGATATCTAAATGATGAAATGACACCTTAAAAACTAGAAACAGATTAAGCTCTATATCCAAAGATTCTATGCTATGAAAATCAAGACCTAAAACAAACTTAAACTAACCTAAATTTGAGACTGAAAGTGGATTTTCTTATTTTCAAAAGTTGCACTACTTGACTTTTTGACGGGTTGACACCAAACTCAAATATACAAAGAAGTAACACTTAAATAACTTTCTTTCTACTGCTTTAGATGCATTAAACAAACTTGAACTCAACACTAAATTGCAACTAATTAAGATCTAAGCTCATAAGCAGGTTTAAAACTCATCAAGTCCACAGAGTCAAGTACTTCAGTAAGTACCTTAAACAGATTTAGAACTTTAAAAGTTCTTTAAAACAGATTATAAGTCCACTAATGAGCTAAACCAAGTTGGCCTTTAAAGGCCAATGAAATGATCAAACTCATTAACTCGCTGTCCCAAACACCCCTTTAAATCTCTAAAACACATTTTAGCTTAAAACAGATTGTACTAAGCTATGAAACCTAAAAACAGATTAAGAACTAGGTAATATAAGAACAAATGAGCAAGTTTCAACCACTAATAAGCACTAGATAATAAGCAAACCAAATAAGTAGCTTAATGTAACACCCCATTTTGGGTCGCACGGAATAAGGGTCCGAGGGTGTTACTTTCAGATCTAATAACACAAAGGTAAAATAGAAGAACGACCTAGGAGAGAGTTATTTTAAAACTGATACATTGGATTTAATAAAGTATGTGTTACAAAAGCTTGAAGCTTTACTTGTTTACTTGTTATTATTACAAAGATTTTCAGCCCATAACAGATATACAAAATGTAATGCACTAAAATCTTTTAATGCATGACTTCAAAAATATAACCACCAAATGTATCCTTCGCCCTCGTGCTTAAATGACCTTCTTGAAATAACATTACAATTAAAACTCAACATTAAAAGTTCGGTGAATTTCATGGTTTATGTAAATGTATGTGCTAGGACCGCAAGACTTTCCCCAGGTTGATAATGCAACAAGATGAAGACATCACAAAATATAATTTACGTTTAGCTAAAGATAGATATAGAGAGATAGACGAAGCTCGACATAAATGAATACAATAAATAAAATATTGCCTACATTGCCCGTGATGATGTTCAACCCGTAACATCCAAAATCCGACATGATTATACGTTCGTTTCCAGTGATAGCTAGTCACCCGAACGGGGAGGTCAATCCCAAATAGATCTATCTATAATCATTCGCGCTCACATTCCAGTAATTGACAGTTCATGATTCATGGGCATAGTGGGTTATCGCTACTTAGGCAAAACGTAATCATGATAAAATGTACACTTGCGTCCAATTTGTAAAACATGCATATGTTTCTCACCCCAAAAACTTGTAAATTAATAATTGTAAAACATGGGGCTATGAACTCACCTTGAGTGAGTAAATTGATAATAAAATATCCCAAGTAAAAACGCGTCACGCTAACGTCCGAATGCAACCTAGATATTATAGGTCGAATCAGTATTCAAGTACGTTGTCGAACAACATTCTATATTTTAAATTCCTATTTAAGTTATCATTGTACTATGTGCGGGCTATCATAATTTAGAGGTCATGACATGACGTACGAGGAGTTAGGACACTTTAAATCGTAAATCCAACAACTCGTCAATACGCCATCCGAAGAAGCCTCATTATGAAATTCCCTAGTAATATAGCACTTTGATAACTAATAACATATATATTCTATATAGCTATATCACCTCTAATCGTTTTAAGTGAAATCGTATAATTATTAAGTAAATAAAGTTTATAATTAAGCCTTTAGCATAAAAATGATAACTTTGAGATAGTTTTTAAGTCTGTTTCTCTCGTTTCCTACGCCCACGCTTGCGTATTAAGACGAGTGATTCATAAAATAACATTTTCGCTGATTTTTGAGATTCTGTGATTGATGGATTAGTGTTTTTAATGTTCATAACAGCTATATAATTCGTTTTTAAAACTTTTAATTAACGTAAAACACGTTTGTTGTCGTATCTTATTCGTTATAGATCCATTTTTAGCGTTCTTTCGAACACGTTCTCGTAATCGAATGTTTTTTCATATTATTGATGTTTACAAAGTAGTAATGTTACTGCCATGAATTAGTAATTTTTATAAAATTTGTATTTATAAGTATTTAGCGTCGTAAAACTAGTGTATCTTCTTCGTTATAATCGGATTTTCGAGTTCTTATCATTTTGGAATCCTCATGAGTTGTATATCTTTATAAAACATAATTGGCTGCTTCCAAATTCAAATCAAAACAGAAGGTTTGAGGTTTTGTGTTTAGACATGTTTTAAAATTGATTTTTGTACCATTAAGCTTCAACACCTTATTACAACTACTTCACAACATTTTATCTTTATGTGTTTTACAATATCTATAGGCCATTAGATAATGCTTTACTCAAGAGTGTTCAACATAACAGTTTATGCCATTTTCACTTGTAACTCATAAGTTAACATTAGAAACCCTAATTTGTACATAAACATGTTTATACTTAAACAACATGTTAAAACACTTATACATCCCTTTTAACATCATATTAGCATCCATGTGACATGTAAATAAGTTCATAAAACATTAATCATAAGTAAAATCCATTTTACATATTCAAAAGTATCCCTAGATGGGATTTTAGCTAAATTGAGCATTGTAACACATAAAATCTTAGTTCATGAAATGATTAAGCTTTTAAAGACCTTGTTCGTGGCATGAGGTAGAGAAAGAATAACAATTCCACACCCCTTGTGATTAACAACCTTGGCTTGAAAATATAAGGTGAAAACCCTAATTTCAACCAAAACCCTAATCTTGCAATATCTTGTTAAAACCTATCAAAACTTAAAACCTACCCCTTCAATTCTTCTTAGAAATACCTATTATCTTGTTAAAACCTCTTCAAAGCTTAACCAACCCTTCAATTCTTCTTAGAATACCTTAAATATGATGTGAGAATACTTGTATGGTGAAAGATAATCAAGCTATGGATTGAGTATTTTATGAGTTTGATGTTGTGGGCTTTGTAAGAGAGAAAGGGAGAGTTTTTGTTCTTGATTACACTTTGGAAAAGAGATGTGTATGTTTTTACTTGCTAGCTAATGCCTTATATACTTAGGAGACTAAGTGAAAGACTAAAGGAGGATTTCTAGGGATATTAGTCAAGTGGTTAGAAAGTGTAAGACATGGTTCCCTTTGATATTTGTTATATCTAGATATTTAGGGCAAGTGGTAATGAACCTTGATATTTCTTGGTCCTATCTAACCATATCCGGCCACATACACATATATAAGATGATATTTTGATTATTTTGAGTATTGGGTATAATCGTGGGTATTTGTTTAAGCGTAGTTAGGTTTTGGTGCTTCCGGGAATGCCGAAACGCATTTTATCGCGAAACGTAAGCATTTTACGTAACCAATAAAAATAAGATGAACAAAGTTATTAATTATCCTCAAAATAATCACTTAAAACTTGCTTGATGTAAACGTTTAATCATTTAATGCCCGTTTACATTGAATGATCATTTTTAGTTTACGCGATTTAGCTTAACGATTACGATTTAAAAGCAAACGCGTAAAACCCTAAAAATAAATTGTGAATTACATAATGTCGTACAATAACCTAAAACACGAGGTGTTATATTCAACATTTTACTACGTAATGTTTAAAATTGCATTTAAGTTATATCCTTGAATCAAGGAGTAAAAATGTCAATTCTTCATTTGCATTTATACTTAAAAAAATAAAAACAATTTCAACAGATTTAAAAGGTTAAAAAACACAACCGATTCATAACACTCAATAAAAAAGAAGCAGATCTCATCTAAAAATAAAATTCATTGACTTACCAATCTCAAATCAATACAAGGTAATCTTTTTTGTTATTTTCTTTATAATTTTTTCCAGTAGTATAAATCACAATTATAAATCAGTCATTATTTTTGTTTAATAATTCACATTGTATCTTCTTTAATTTTATGATTGATTGTTTCCTAATTTGAGGTTTGCATACATCGGTTTTGTTGTAACAATTTCGTATACATGCCTTAATTATGTTGCAATCTATTTTTGGTCTTTATATTTGTAATTATGTTTCAATTTTTTTCAAAATACATAGGTTTATCATAATTACACGCATTCTGTCTCAAGCCTATATAAATGATCTATATGAGGTATCACACATTTACAATACTCATTCCATCGTTTACATCTCATTCCAAAGTCACTGGTGTTGAGTTTTTTTTTTGTTTATGCTAAATATCCTTAAATTTTGACAGGTTGATTTCAAGGTTTTTGAAGATTTAATCTGGTTGAAGATTGTTTTTAGATGTATCAGGTTTGGTTTTGTTCATTCTTGTAACAACTATATATTTTTTTGTGTAATTATTTTTTCTTTTCTTTCCTGAAGCAATTGTTGCAATTTCAAAAACGTGTTTCTAATGATGGATTCATAAAGTTTATTTTAAATTGTTGATTCCATATTGATAGTTTGAATTCTTCTATGAGGATTATGTTATTTAAGCGGTGCTTGAGAGGTGTTTGATGAAATGTCTTAAAAAATTAAAAAAAGTCGTTCGTAAGCAGTTTCAGTAACAAATTCCAAACAAAGCGTCTATAAATATTTGGGCTTTTTTGATAGAAATGTCTCACGAGGATGATTACCATTGCTCATCGAGTTATTTTAATTAAGTTATAACTTAAACTTAGTGTTCATTTTGGCAAATATTGTTCTAATTTTTGTCCTTATATAGTCATATACATTAACATATCAGGTTGAGTTATTGTAGTCTCAGCAAGAAAACTTACTGAAGTTATTGTCACTTCCCCAAAAAGAAATGACAAAGGATAGATATATCTTCATTCTTCCGCTACTTTGGTTCGGAAAGGTTTTACAGAGGAATCAAATGTTCAGAAATTGAAAGGTAACCCGCTCTCAAAACTACTACAATAATCAAGTGTTGCTTTCAGTTACATGAGTTGGAACCTAATTTTATTTGGTATAGTATATAGATTCGTGCATTTGGCATAATGTGGCTAGGATAAACGCATTCGAAAACGTTTTGACCGCCTCCTACTTTTGTCGATGACTATCGAAGGCTATAAAAAGATTCACCTTTAAAGATGTCATAATTGTCATCCAAACTAATTACACCCATAAGTTGATGTTGCTGTAATTTTCTATTGTAAGCCTTAGGCATTTGATCATCAAATGGTGATTTACCATTTTGGCATGTTAGTCTGCCAATTTTAGATGGATATTTACTAAATAGACATATGGTTGCAGGTTTATTTGATTTTATAGTACTTAACTATGTTTTATCTTACACTTTTTATATACCTGCATGAGACATTTAGCGCTCATTATACCTCTGTTAAGGATGCCAATGTTGTAATTGATAGGCTTACAGGACAAGATTAAGGTTTTGTGAAACTTGGAGATGAGAGTGAGTAAATACATGCCTTGACTGAATTGAATGCAAGATTGTGGTCAACCATACCAATGAGGATTGGACCAGTTATCATATAGGCTGATCATGGCTTATCATGATCATGGTTTTGCCACTATTTATTTTTCCATGATGTATGCCTAATTTTAAAATTTGGGTGTTTGTATCCATGCTACCAGACAAAGATAACATATGCTTCACATGATCTTAACATCAAAAGTTCCCACTAATGTATTTTCTCAAGATTTAATCTAAAAGACATTGTATTTTTAACCTATTTTGACATGGCCATTGTTTATTTAAAAACTATGCTTATTTCTACTATCTTACACAGCCTTTTGTTTCATGTTATTGTGTTTCTTCATTTGTAAGGTTAAATAGGTGTTCGATGTTGTTTAATCATTTCACATAAAATAATATCAATAATAATATAAAAGTTTATTTATTTGTAAGTTTAACTTTAATTTTTATTCATGTTATCACTTTTTGTTTAAGAATTCAGTAATATTTTATACATTGACTATTTATATTATTTGTTCAAACTTTTTATAAGCCATCCGTGATTTATCACGGGTTTATAAGCTAGTATATATATATATATATATATATATA
>BQNB010130121.1:0-18993 GCA_026074375.1 Tanacetum coccineum | reverse complement strand
TACCGAACCACTATAAATCCTCGCGTTGTGGTTTGATTGTTCTTACTCTTATCTCTTGTCTTACATTATTTCCTCATACAATCATATTAATTGTCTAGATAAGTATATTGTTCATATTGTACAAGTGTTGAATTCGCATAAATTCAAATCTAGAATTTTTACAAACACTTTAAAACCTTAAATTAAAAAGCAGTAAACTATTCAACCCCCTTTTAGTTTTCTACAATTGGTATCAAGAGCCACGCTAAACAAGTTTTTTAAAATAAATTGTATTTTAAAACTTGAATCGATCTATGAAATCGGAAAAATATTTAGAAGGGCAATCTAAGCAAAGACCACCACTATTTGAAAATGATGGATTTTTTTATTGGAAAAATAGATTCGAAACTTATGTGAAGTCAAAAGATCTAGATCTTTGGCATGTTATTACCGATGGTGATTTTCCTCCCATTCAAAACAATCCCAAAACTAAAAAGGATGAAGTTGTACCTTTTTATAAACAAAACGATGATCTTAAAAAGAAATTTGCAAAAAATAATGAAGCTAAAATGGTAATTTATAATGCTTTGCCACGTAAAGAATACGAAAGAATTTTTATGTGTCAAACCGCAAAAGAAATTTGGGATACTTTGTTAATCACTCATCAAGGTAATAATCAAGTCAAAGCTAACAAAATAGATCTTCTTATTCAACAATATGAACAATTCACTATTCTAGAAGAGGAATCAATAGATAATGCCTTTGCTAAATTTAACATTATTATTACTAGTCTAAAAATGGCGCGCCAAAATCACGGCGATTGAAGAATCAAAGAATCTAACAACCTTACCTCTTGACGAACTTATTGGAAACTTGAAAGTTTATGAAGATGTAATAAAGAAAGATTTCGAAACGGTCAAAGGCAAGAAAGAACATAGTAGATCTATTGCATTAAAGGTGAAAAAGGAAGTAAGTGATGAAGATAGTTCAAGCTCCGATAGTGAAGACGAAGAGTATGCTATGCCCGTAAAAGAATTCAATAAATTCTTCAAGAGACGAGGAAGATTTGTAAGACAACCACGAGGCGATAGAAAAACATCCCAAAGAAGTAGAAATGATGGTTATGGTAAAAGTGAAAGAAAATGTTTTAGATGTGGTGATCCAAATCAACTTATTGGAGAATGTTCAAAGCCGTCAAAAAACAACGATCAAAGAGCATTTATTGGAGGAGCATGGAGCGACAATGGAGAAGATGAAGTAGAAAAGACTAAAGATGAAACTTGTCTTGTAGCTCAAGCGCCCGATGAAATATGCTTAGGATTAAACTTGGAACCCGATGAGTGGATTAAAGATATTAGATGCTCAAAACACATTACCGATAATCGAAAGTTGTTTTCTTCATACAAAGCATACAACATAGGAAACATAATATTTGGAAGCAACTTGCGCGGTAAAATCATAGGAAAAGGTACGATTTTTCAATACTCCTTAATAATTGAAAATGTTGAGAACGTAGATAACTTAACATATAACTTGTTTAGTGTAAGTCAAATATGTAATAACAAATGAAAAGTACTATTTACCGAACACGATAGCGAAAAAATCAAAGACGAAAAAGTTATAGGTAAAGGAATTAGGAAAGGAGGAATATATGTAATGAAACTGGGAAATAAACCGGAAGACAAAATATGACTTGCAACATTGGACGAAAACTCCACACTATGGCATAGGAGATTAGGTCACGCTAATATGCAATTAATTCAATCATTAGCATCTAAAGAGTTAGTTAGAAACCTACCCAAACTAAAATACGATCGACATTTTTTTGATGCTTGCAAAATTGGAAAACAAGCTCATACAAGTCACAAGGCTAAAAATATAGTTTCAACAACTAGATGCTTAGAACTACTTCACATGGATTTATTTGGCCCCTCAATTCGCATAGAGTAGATTTTTAGCAAATAAAACCAAAGTCTTCGAAAAATTCAAAATATTTTGCAAAAATGATCTAAAACAAATTAGTATGTTTTATTGTATCAATTAGAACAGATCACGGTCGGGAATTTGATAATGTAGTACAATTCGGAAACTATTGTGATTTAAATGGAATATCTCACAATTTTTCCGCTCCTCGTCAATCAAATGCGGTAGTAGAAAGAAAAAATTGCACTCTACAAGAAATGAGTAGAACCATGTTAAAGGAACAATCCATTCCTCAAAAATTTTGGTGTAATGCGGTCGATACATCAACCTATATAATTAAAGATGTTTATCCATTAGAAGTTATTATTAGGAAAAAACTCCATACGAGTTGTTAAGAGGTAGGAAACCAAACCTTAACTATTTAAGAGTATTCGAAAGTAAAAGTTAATAATTCTTGATACAAAAGATTACCTCACCAAGTATCGAACCCAAAGTCTTGCGAAGGAGGGTCTTCACCTAGGATATTTGCAAAATATAAAGCATACATAATACATAACAAACAAACAATGAATAGTAAAAGAGTCTGTTTGAAATTACTTGCGATGAAACTCCTCCCCTTTCCAAAAACATCAACCACTAGGAAGATGATGAGTTAGTCGATAGAAAAAGCAATAGAGGTTAGTAAAACAAAACCCAATAAGGCAATAATTCTTGAATACATCTCATTAAAAAAAAAAATGATCAAATTGTAAATATTAAAGAATCAAAAACTACAATCCCTTATAATACGGTTATGGAATCTAAATCAAGAGAACTCTTAGGTGCAACACAAGACAAAACCATTTCTATTGCTTTATATCAACAATAGAACCTAAAATATAAAATGAACATTAAAAAGATGACAATGGGTTGTGGTCATTGCCAAAGGAACTGAAACTAATTTAACAACAATGATTTTGGGAACAAGTCCTAAATCCCATGGATATTACCATTATAGGAACAAAATGAGTATGTAGAAATAACCTGATGGAAAATGGATTTGTAACTAGAAACAAGGGCTATGTTAGTCGCCCAAGGATATAATTAAAAGAAGGAATTGATTATGATGAAACATATGCACCCGTAGCTAGACTAGAGTCCATAAGAATACTTTTAGCTTATGCTTGCGCACTAACATTAAGTTAAAACCAAATATATGTGAATAGTGCATTCCTTAATGATTTTAACAATAAGGGTTTACGTGGCACAAAACCTCCGGGATTTATTGACTTAGCAAAAACCTAATATACCTAAAAACTTAAGAAATCCTCTTTATGGTCTAAAACATGCTCCAAAAATCTTGGTAACGATCATTAAAAGCCTTTCTTATTAAACATAATTACTCCATGGGAATGGTAGATAACAACTCCTTCACTAAAAAAAAACTCCAATCTCATAATTGTCCGAAATAAGGGCTTGATGACATTATAATCGAATCAACTTTTCAAGAAATGTGTGATGACTTTACCAAGATCATGCATGAATGAGTTGAAATGCATGTATGACGTGGGAACTAAATTTTCTACTTAGGGATTACAAATAAAACAACTAGATGATAGAAATTTTATTTTAAATCAATCAAAAACTATTAATGAAATGCTTAGAGAAATTTAGACTAGAAACTCTAGAGCCAATAAAAACCCCTAATGTCTAAGGAACCAAACTCACGAGAGACGAAAAGTAGAGGCCCGTAATATACCAAACATAGAGGCATGGAATATTTTTAGTTTATTAAACTAGAACGGCAAAGTAGACCCGAAGTATGTTTAGAGTGTTTGCCTTGTGCCCCGCTTTTTAAGAGATCCCAAAACCTCTCGACCTAGAAGCGGTTGATACGTATCTACCTGATACTTAAAGGCACTACGCATTTTATGGATTCTGGTTATCCTAATGGATCTGGCATAGAAACATTAGTGTATGCGGATTCAGATCCATGCAGAGATTACGTAAGATCGCCAGAGCACAAGTGGTGTATTAGCGACGTTATGGATGTTGTCTAACATCTTGGTTTTTGAAGAAGCAAACCGCTCTTGCCATCTCCACAACCGAAAGCGGAATATGTAAGCGCCAGAAAGGCATGTCAACAGCCCTATCGAATGAAAACAAGCTCTCAGTAGAACTAATTGCGTAGTTAGACTACATTCCAATAATATGTGATAACAAAGGGGCTATAGACTTAAGTCGAGAATCCGTTCCAACACTCCACGAACATAACACATTGAGATGTCCGCCATCACTTCCTTCAGCGATAATGTTCCAAAAAGGAAATATCACTATAAAAAAGGTCACATCGTAAGACGAACGATAAGCCGATATCCTAACTAAAACACTTAACACGGGAGCCTTTTAAACTACTTATGTCTAGGTCTAAAGAACGATGGAACAAATGAATTAAGTTTGTTTGGCATAATAAAAAATAGATAATGATAATCCCCAAGAAAGTTTACAAATAATTCTGGTAAGTTTTATAAACCCTATACCCTAAACCTTAAATCATAAAGGGCGCACTCTTAAATTTTAAGGGGAAACCACCCACTGACAAATAGTTTTTTTCCTTCTTCTCTCCTGTGTCTAATGTTTATATTTTAACACAAAAACACAAAGATTGGGAAAAGTTTTTATAAACAAACATCTACTAATTTTCTACATATCTTATTATACAATATACATAGCCCAACCAATTATTTTCTAAAAGTTCTTTCACACAACTAGGCAGCACATAAAAATCAAGTTTCATATATTGTTGAGATAATTGCTACAAATATTTTTCACATATGCAAATGTTCTCTTACTTGTGTCAAAAGTAATATAATCTAATATATAATTATCGATAATCTTGGTTGAGCAAAATTAAATTAAGAATCATTTGGATTATTTCTTAGGTTCTACTTGTCTTAGTGTTGAAATAATCTGCTACTAACCCTGTTGTCGAAATTTAGACACACACTAGTACTTGCACAAAAGTTTGGTTCATTGTTAACTTAGCCCTCTTGTCAAGAAAAATTCCTTGTGCATTATATCTAGTTACTATTTTATATATGCTCTTCACTCTTTTGATCCTTAATATGAGTATATGCCAAAATTATGTGAAATAGTTTTATCTACGTCCTTGTCAAGCATATGTTTAAATGTTGAATGCTTAATTGCTATATGCTAAAAAACCTAATTGCCATAAAATGGATGGACTTGCTGCAAAATACCTCACAAAACGAGAAAACCCTCACATAGAATTTTGTGAAAATTTAGTTTTTTTGCGAAATCTGGGAAACAACAGAGGGCGGCCCCCTTAATTCATAACGGGCGGCCCCCTTATCTTTAAAGGGACCGCCCCCTATTTAAGGGGACCGCCCTAGTATAACACGGGTAAAACAGTATTTTTTTTCTTTCTTTTTAACCAAATACCCTCTAGACTTAGCTACTGTTTCCCTAAATTCACAAACATTTATTGGAATTGATCCTTTGAATGTTCATTTTGGAGGGGGAGTGGGGGGTTTTTCTAATTTAAAAACCTTTCTCCACTAAAATACATCATCATCCTCCATCATCAAATCATCCTCAAACCAATGACATCTCCTAACAAACCCACATCTAAACCATTCAGGGTATCCAAAATTAGGTGTGAAACCCATTTGATAGGAAAGAAACCAAACCTTGCAACACCATCGAATGTGCTCAAATGCACATTCCACAAATTCCAACCACTCACGATCACTCGTACATGAACCAACTCAAGAAAACAATCACCCCAATCAAGCAATCTAAAATCCTTCATCAAAGACACTACACATCACCACAAGTGTCTCATCATCCTTCATTTCCCATCTCACCCCTAATCACATGTTATCACACTCAAGCTTCAATCTCAAGTGACAACCAAACTTTCCTTACATTAAGGATACACCCATCGTCACAACTATTTGTCTCACATCCTCTACTTCCCATCTCACCCATCAACCTCACATGAGACTTACCACAAGTTCCACCATCAAAGTACAAACGAAACTCAACACACATCACCATCCATCTTCCAAGTAGAGAAAGCCTAGTTGATGACATTAATCAACTACAAGACCTATTAAACCTCTTAGCCATGCATCTCTCTCAACAACAAAACAACATTCCCTTATCACCTTACTCTCCAAACCTACCACACACTCTCAACATGAACCAAGTTGAAACCCATAGTGGGTATTGGCCCTTGTTGCCCCATCTTCACACCAAAAACAATTCCACCGCCTTTATGTGAGGATATCAATTGGATTGAATACCACCTCCTCGTACCATATTCATCTCTTAAGATCGAAAGAGATTACCTTTCCATAACCGACCTACGCTTCAAAACTCACCAACCAAATAATCTCATAATTTGCCTCCTAAATAATTGTCAAAAAACCCTTTTGTTTCGCAAGCAAGTCTAAAATCCTTCTATGTCTACTTAGGATTTTTCTTAATGAATTAATATGCTTCTAAAGCATATTATTTGTTTTTCTTTATTATGTATAGCATGTGTGTTTTTTCACGGACACATTGTCCTAAATGAATGTAGTAATCTTTAGCTTTGATTTTGCTGCACTGTCATATTTTTCCTTCCTCTTGCTACATTAGAAATATTTGTATTGTTCTAACTCGTTATTGTAGCCAATAAACATGCTCCGATTCCTTGTGTGCCCTCGAACGAGGGTAGCCATAATAGGATAACAACAAGGGGGTGCATTTATTCCGACGATTTAACTAAGCAATTCTCGACGATGGTTCTTTTTGATTCTGACAAAAGGGGGAGAAATGACATTAGAACTCAATAAATACTTGTTTAAAAATAATGATATATATTTTAATATTTATATTTTTGAAATCATAAAAAAGGAAGAATTGTTGTATAAAATATAATTGCCTAAAAAAAACATTACTAATATTTTTCAGACATCTTTAACGTTTTTGATAATCACAAAAAATATAAAAACGTTCAATGTAAATTAAACGAAAACAAGTAATTAGTAGTAAATTTTCATTTCAAAAATTATATCACTTAAAGGTATGAATAAATAAATGCTTAATGCATTTTATGATCAAAAGACATTTTTATTCAACCTCACACTTTTATAAAATGTTGTAAACATTCTTATAAACATTACAAAACATTTTTTTACCAATAAAATAAATGTTTTTATTCAAAATAAAAATTTTGAAATTCAAATTTTTTGTCCCTAAAACGTCTAGAAAAGTTCTAGAAAATTCCCTCTACCCTATAAGACAAATATGGGGAGCCGCCTATCCTAGGGCGCCCCCCTTAAATACACGGGCAGCACCCTAATATAGACAATAAGGGAACCTACCCACCTATCTAATTGGACCGCCCCTAGGTAATACGCACCTCCAGATTTGTCCTATAATACTGACTTTTCCTCACTATTTTCTTAACTTTGTAGCACGTCATTCTTCTGGCTTTAAACAGCCCCACCTATCCTCTCCAAAAATCATTTGATCATTTAATTCAAAAAAGGCATTGTTTTCCAATGATCCAGAGCATAATTCCTCAAGGCAAGAGAAGAATTACTTCATCATCAATAAAGAAAGTATTATACCTTTAGTTGTGCATAGCAATCTTGTTTGCATCTATATCCCATACATGTATATCATTTGTAGTATCTTGAATATTTGTATAAGTAGTTAGATTTTTTTCTTGGATCTTTGTAAGTATAGATCAGATCGTGTTGATCTTACCCAAGTAGTGTTATATAGTTGTGATATCAAATAGTGTGGTTAAATGAAGTCCTTTGAAGTTTTGAAGTTGTAATTTGTTAAGTTTGAACAAGCAGTGAAGTCGTGTTGTGATAGATGTTGTGTTCTAGCTAAGTAATAGAACTCCAACATTTAGCTTTGTGTCGTAAATCGTGTAAGCAACTTGTGTACGGTTTTCTCCGCCATAAGTGGTAGCTAGTGCATAGTGAAGAAAAACTCTCGAGTTAGTTCACTGAGAGGTTGGGAGAAGTTCTAAGAGGTTCTTCTTTACGCGAACACTATAAATCCCAGCGGTGTGTTTTAATTTGTTCTTTACTCTTATCTCCTGCATACATATTTCCTCATACAATCATATCAATGTTAGTAAAACAAATTGTTTCATATTGGCAAGTATTGAATTCACATAAATTCTAATCTGAATTTTTACAAACACTTATAAAACCTGTAAATTTAAAAAGCGATAAACTAATCAACCCCCTCTATTTTTCCATAATTTTCTTTAGTAAGATCACAGCAATCGGAAAAGATAGTATCCTTTGAAGGCTTGTGTATACGAGTACTGCTGTTGCTCTTTACCGAGGGCACCTACTTGCAACCGAATAATAAAAGATCATCTGAACTGGTAGGTTGGTACGACAGCTAGGATCTTGTTCCACGGGAAATGTTTCAAGAGTCAAACGATTATATCAGCACACCAAAAAATAGATCCAACAACAGCAGGACGATACAGTACAAAGATAATTGTGTATACGAGTTTGGTCAATTCTAAGGTCAACAGAAGTCAACCTTGGAATGTGTTGACAAAATGCACAATGATAACTCTTTGGAATAATATGTCCCACAACTCACTACACAACTCGCTATGAATATTATATACAGAATGCTTAACTCGCTAGAAAATTTGAAAAATTCGAAATAGCGAGTTACTTATTTAAACTAAGTGTGAAATTTCCTCAACTTACTACTGAGTAGCGAGTTGCCTGTTCAATGTAATATTATGATTTCATATTCTTTAACTCGCTACGTGGTAGCAAGTTGCCTATTTATGATAAAATACTCATAAAATTAACTCACTACCTAGAAGATCCTAACTCGCTACCAAGCACAAAGAACGAATTCGCTAAGACTTAAATCACAAAAACCATCAAATATATTCAATACTACACCTGATAAGCATTTGTATGATATTATCAAACATATAGCAGCATACAGAAACAACAAACAACAACAATTGGGAACCTTTGACTAATAAAAGTCAAGAGACACCACGAAACTCATAACAATCACAAAGAAATGATGGGGGATACAATTAGATCAAAAACGAAGCATTATTCATATATTCTAAACCTAACCCAGCAATAGAAACATCATTCCAAACAACAATGACGATTTAGATGATAAAACTAGACAAACTCTTTGATTAAGAATGATTCAGAGTGAATTAGACTACCATGTTTTATAGATAATATGTTTACAAGATGGGGATCATTAAACAATAGGTACCTTTTTTAAGAAAAATCACAGAAATCGAGAATTAAAGAAGCTTTCAAACTAGCGAGTTGCGTGAGAGGTTATTTAGAGAGAAAGGTTTGACCAGTTTTTAGGAAGGTTTGACCAAAATAACTCACTATACATTTTTTATATAAGAACAGTTATGCATATTGTCAGATTTGGTCCCTCTACTTCCCTAGTCCTTTTCTTTGACGTTTAATGTATTAGAAAGGGTTAAACAAATTTCAGAAATGGCACATATGGTCCTTATAGATTCATAAGCCTAGATAACATTAAGCAAATTGCACATAAGTCCCTATACTCATAACTTTGGTCTTTTAAGTTACAACTAACTCTGACTCCCCTTCAAATTGAAACCTCGTTTAACACAAAGACCTTTACCAGTCAATTATTTGATGAATTAAAATGCCCGTTAGATGTCCTAAAAAAATATGAAATCACTCTCCCTAATCCAAATGACCCATTTTCTATTAAAGAGCAATATCATTGATTTGAGTGTCAATTTTAGAAAAATTCAAGTCCAATAAATTTTCCAAACTACACTGTTCCACCTTGAGTAACATAAATAATTTTCCGAAGAATCATAAACTAAAAATCATTGAGGAAAAGAGAAGAAAGGATCCATTCCATCTTCTATATCAAGGAATAATTGCATTGAATCGTACGATTTAAGTCAGAGCTTGCATGTATGATAAAATTATCCAAGCCCGGGAGAACTTAATCACCAGATGTTCAGTGGAAACAACGTCTTTTTTGGCGACATGCTTTCACACCCCAATTAGAAAAAGCAGTTTGTAGTCTGAAATAACTGCAAGGCCTATTAAAGACAAGTTTGAAAAAGTTTGAAACTTCCGTTCGATCTCATTTAAAGACCCGTGTCCCATTATTGAATGACATTTGCCGTTCAATATGCTTAGCACGAGTGATCTTCATAGAATCAACAATTCTTAGTAATTCTGCTAAATTTTTGCATTTTCTGCCCTAAATGAGCTCATTTTGTTCTTGAAGAACAATGACAATTTCATTTAACTGAGTGACTGAATAATCTAAGGCCATGAAGGTCAAGTTTATGGGTCAGCTTCACTACGGGTATATTGCAAGGAGAGATTTAGTGTTTTTCATTTTTTAATGACTGTTGTCCTTTCCTTAAAGTGAAGCTTTCATTTTTCCGTTACAAAAGACATAGTCAAAATCAGGAGTATCTCTACGTGTGTGATGGATATTTCCCAAAACTTTCTTTAAGGTTTTAGATACTTTAACTGGCAGGTTAAAGTGATATACTCAAGATTGGAAAACTGTTTAACTAACTCATTATGATTATCTTTTTAATCTTATCACGTAAGTTAGAAAGTTCAGTTAAGAGCTCAGACAACGTGCCTCAACAAAAGTGTGATCATCAAGCATTTCAGTAAAACTAGATACATTAAGCTGAGAATAATTGTTGCAACATAAAATACTCTTGAACAAGCTATCAACATTAACTATCATGTGCAATAAGAGAAGGTTTTTTCTGGTAATCTCATCATGTTTCCTATCAACAACGTTTTGGTCAACCTCAGCTTCCAATTCTTCAAAAACATTTTTCATTTCTTTAATTTCTTTAGTTAGAGCCTTTTGAATGCCCTCAAAATGTTCTTTAAGTGTTTTGAAAAATGGAATGACCTCCGTGAGATAGCATTCCTTGGTTTGTTCAAAACCCCTTTCCCCTTCAGTGAGCCCAGTTGGTGTAATAATCCTTTTTTAACAAGTTTTTTCAATTCTGAAAAGAGTGTGTATGATGAAAAAATATTAATTTTCATTGACTCTTTGTTGGAATCGACCCTTAGGGACAAGCGTTCAGGTTATTTTGGCGGATACACCGTCATGCGATTTGATAGATCTTGGTGGCTGTGGTCGCTTCTCTTTGAGACTTTTGCTTTCATCTTGATGAGATCTTGAGACCAAAATATTTGCTCAGGGGTCAATTGCTTCTGTGGTGTGAAGGTCGCTAAATAATTCTCTTTCGAGTAATCAGTGGTTACAATTTTAATCCCTTATGATTCACAACATCCTGGGTCTTTCATTGTCATTTCATTTTCCTCCTGACGATTTCATCTATCTCTACCTATGGTATCCTCTGTGTTGTGCACTATGGCCGGGACATGATTGTTTTTGATAATTTCATGACCATTATATAGAGCAGGCTGAACTTGCTTTGCACGGGTGAGGCATAAGGGGTTCTTGTAGCCAATAGCTACCTTATTCAGTTCATTATAATAGGGCTTTGGTTTACACAACATGTGAACTGTTTGAATAGATTGGTATGTTTGTTATAATTTATCCTCGACCTTTTCTTTTAGAGATTACATGTCCAAAAATTCATCAAGGTATTTTTTTTTCTATTCTGTTTAAATCCATTTTCAAAGTCTATAAACTTCTTCTACCATTGACTTGTTATGGTTGATGGCAGAAAGCAAGTTTGCAATTTACGATGAATGAAGTTCCTTTTTCATATTTTTACTCCTTAATATTACGGTCAGTGATAATTATTCTTAATTATTCCTCAATCTTTTGTATTCCTCTTTCGTTAATTTCAAACCTGGCCCCTCTTTCATACAGTACAACAATTGGACCTTATATTGTGGGCAATTTATCAGCAGTTAATGAATTATCAAACTACATTGTTCCGTGTTGTTTCATAGAAAGATTTGAATCATGAGGTTCATGCATAAGATTATATATCATCATGTATGCAACGTTTGGAGCAGAATTATTACATTGCTTTGTACAACTAGGGCACTGCATTGCCCTTTACATACTGATCATAACGTGAATTATATTACGTATCAATCAGTATAATCATATGCGAGTCAACAACGAAGTTTTGGTTTTACATCGACATGCATCACGTGTTCTTTCATGAAGTTCAACAGACACATCCTGATAGTTATCATAATCAAGTACCTCAGATAGAATGTCCGAGTCAAAGACGGACCGGCTTCATCAAGAACGTATTTGCAGATGATAAATTACCATAGAACATAGTCAGTGTCCCTGTGAGCCTCATCAACATCAGAATCAAAAAGCATCACAGTCAATCATTCCGCTTGAAATACATTAACCTCATTGAGTGCTAATCCTCGTACATGTGCCTCATCAAATCTTCATCAATAGCGTTTGTCTTGTCCACAGGCCTGCAAGAATCAATAAACTTCTCTTCATTCAATGCCACACCCCATTCTCCTAGAGCTTGCACAGCAACATCTTATCTTGAAGTATTTCGAGAGTTTTTAGATGCTTGGGTAGTGCCATTCCCCTTGCTATTGTGGCCTATACCGTGTGTAGTTGTAGCACATAATATGCCTGCATGACTCTTGGATTAGCATTCCCACTCTGTATCTGTGGCTCCCCCATAACCTCAGCAGCACCCCACCCCGTGTAATGTTCCCGCTGAACATCTATATCTGTTTAACCCTGAACATTCTAAACCACAACCCTTCCGTCTTGAACTGTAGCTTGTTCTTGTATTTGATGAAAGTCCCTGTTTGATTATTTGTTTGAGGTAGGTATGTTTTGGTATGATTGGGGTGAGTCGGGCCGAGTGTGTTGGTTACTTTCCTCAATTAAATTGTCAGTTGAAGAGATAGTCCCGAATATAGTTTAGTGTTGTCAGCAAAGAGTGGTGAAACAATGTATGGTGGAGTTGTAGATGATTGTGAATAGTGTTGTTGGTGTGAGACATGACATCAAGGCAAGAGGATCAACTGTCTGTTGTGTGAGACGTTCCAACATCATCTTATTCTCGTTGGCATGTGCCTCGTGTTGCTTCAGGTAAGCATATAGTTGATCAAAGTTTGAATCCTTCAAGCCTTTGTTAAGTTTCACAGCTGTAACAAATCTACCCCATTCAGGCAGCATGTTATTCACAAACTTTGAGTTCAACTGTATTTTTGACATTGTCATCTTGATGTTCCGCATGTCATTAATGAGCTTGGCAAACCGGACATAGTAGTCGTGAATGGTTTCGCCTTTGTTCTGACGAAAGTGTTCAAAGTCATCATACAGTTGTGATTCACGGTCTTCCTTTGTTAATTCCGATCCTTCCAAAAGCATCTTCACATTGTCCCATATGTCCTTTGCATCAGTGTAATGATTAATAAGTGAATAGATATCTTTTGGTAAACCTTGAAGTATGATGTTTGTTGCCCGAATGTCTGCATTGTACCTATCCTTCTCATCCTGTGACAGATCCGAATAAACTCGAGGTCGTTCAGGACCCAGATTGAGTGAACCTTCAGTTCCTTCAGCAACAATTACTCGCGTGGTCCCCATCTGAAATGGTCCTTCATCAATTGACTTTAAGATGTTTACCCCATTCTCCTTACCCCGACAGTATAATCGAATACGTTGTTGCCATGACGCAAAGTCAGCCTTATCAAGCATAGGTGGTCGGGTATCAGAACCGGCACATTGGATGTCCTCTGAAAGATTAGCCATAGTGATTACTTATGATATGATTAAGTTGATCGATCAATGATTAGTGATTGTATGTTAAAAGTGATGATTGTTTGTTGGATTAGGTGATATGTTGTTTGATTGTGATTTGGTTTGGTTGAATTAATGTTAACTTAATGTTGATAATGAAACTTAGGCAAAAAGCAGTGAAGTTTTGTCAAAAGGCAGTGAAGTTTTGTCAAAAGGCAATGAAGAATCTTGAGATTTGATCAAAACGCAATGAACTCTTGAGACTTGATCAAAACGCAATGAAATCTTGAGACTTGATCAAAACGCAACCAATTAAAAAATTGGGCAGAGTCTCCCCTAGTCAAAACGCAACGAAAGTCTTCAAAACGCAACCTGTAGTCAAAACGCAATCACCAAAACGCAACCTCAAGGTCAAAACGCAACGACCAAAACGCAACCTCTAATAAGACAAAACGCAGTACAATAGTACTATACAAAACGACAAAATGCAATGTACTTTCTTTACCAAAACGCAACGAAGAAAGTCTCAGAAGGTCAAAACGCAACGACGAAAATACGAACTTTTTCACCTAAAAACACCTAAAAATCACCCTTTTGAACGTTTTCACTTGGTTTCTTTTGCACAACTTGGTCCTAGAAGGTTATAACAACTATAACAACACTAACTTTAACATCACAAACATGAAAATCAAAGAGTGTCAAAAATAAGACCATAAACCCTCAAAAACCAAACTTTTGATCTAAACTAACCAAGGAAACGCACACACAATCTAACTATTCATCCCATGTGCTCTGATACCAATTGTAGTATACATGATATCATAACACAAGCAAGAGATGATGGGTTGGCTACTTAATCTTAGAGAGAGAAAGTGATATTTCTAGAGAGAGAAAGTACAAGACAATGTATTATCACTAAATGAACAACCAACCCCTTCCCATGGCTAGGAAGGGGTTTATATACATGAGAGTTTATGCCCCAATGGGCTTGAGTATGGGCTTACAAGTTGGCTAAAGGCCTGGCCCAATACTACTAGTCATACGCTTACTTTCTAACTACGAGCTTTGCTATACTAAACAATACACGGGGGTGACCGAGTCTTTTCTATAATCCTAACAAGGTTGTTCTAGGATATTTTACTCTAAAAATGAGAGTATTCAAGGGTTACACGGGATTTAACTAACCATTGTGGTTAGTTATTTTTACGACAGTTAGGCTATTTGGTTTAATCCTAGAAATTTATCAGTTGAACACGTTCTTCCATCTAAATCCATAGTACTAATCATGGCGGTCTCGAGTGATATATCAGGCCAAGTTTTAAAGTCCACTACATTACCGGCACACTTATAATTTTGTGGAATTTTAGTAGACAGTTGGAAACGGAATAGGCTTAATTCTCACAATATGTATCAAGGATTATAGTGCGCTAGGTAATGTAACTAGTGATTTTTACAAAAGTCATGCTGAAAAATTTAAAATTTTGGCCGTTTTTAAGCACTTTTAAGCTCGTAGCATGTTATTTTGTAAAAAAGAAGACAAGTAAGTTCTAATTATCCACCCCCTACTTAAATTATATGACGTTCTCGTTGTATTGATAAAACAATTAAATAATAAGGGAAAATAGAATTAGAACATAAAACTCCCTGATGTTTGCTCGTGATAATTCTCCAAGATGAGTCCGTGAGCAAAAGGTGTGCCCAGATAAGTTCAACACATGTCTTTTTCAGCATATACCATATCATAGTTTCAGCAAGATCCTGTATAAGAGATAAGAAGACAAGTCTAAATTCTATCTCGTTATAATGGTACAAGAAAATAATTAAACACACAACTGTACAAGGATCAATATGCCGTATCCCAAACCCTAGGATATGACGTATTGTTCCTGTAGAAATAATTAAATTACTAGAAATTAAATATTAAGTTTTAAAAACTGATAATATCCAGACATCTCTATACGCCGTATCCAGAGGGGTTCGATGCGCCGTATAAAGTGTCTGGGAAGACATACTTGTGCAACAAATAATTAAAATGCGAAAAGCAATTAAATTGACCGGGTTGTCTCCCGAGAAGCACTTTTGTTTCAGCTGGTCTTTAAGTTTGACCTTTTTCCTCGTCTTTCAATCATTTTGTCTGCGTCACCTCCCATCCGTGATCTTTTTTTTAGGAGTTCGTGATAGATGCAAGACATGCTACCATGAGTTCTTTTAACAGTATTAATATTGCTTGGACCTACAGTAATGAATTCTTCATTATTCCCTATCGAATGTTGAACTACTGGGAATTCTTCAATTTTGCATAGTTCGTCAGAGTTGTTGATGTTGAAGTGGGCGGGGATTGGTTTCGGGGAATACCTCTTATTTATGACTTCGTAAACGTCTTTTACTTCCTGTGCGTCTAAATAGGGTTTATAAAATGTATCCAAACATGTCTTTTTGCATGGTTCTTTGTATTCGTCAAGGTCGTCAATCGTTCCTTTAGTACGTTCATTCACATAAAATTCCCATAGCCTATTTTTGGTACTTTTGTCAATATCCCAATAGTTGTCAAACTTTGATGCCAGCCAATATATAAATTCAAAGTAGTCCGTTCTATTGTTTAGGTCATTAGGGATTCTGCTATTGCAAGTTTGGGACAATGGGTAATATTTATGAAAAAAGTTATCGTTCAGTTCACTCCATGTAATAGTTGTTTCATTTATTTCATTGTTCCACCATGTCTTTGCATCTCTACTAAGTGATTTTGAGAAGATGTGTATTCGTAGTTCATTTATTTCCACATTAGGTATTTTGATCCATTCGGTTATTTCGAGCACCTTTGCAATGTGGTCAGTAACGTCTCCTCCATTCATGCCATTGAAGGCGTTGTCCTGAAGTATTTTCAAGAATTCATCACTGATTTTTAGTTCAGAAGTCGTGATCGTACATGAATTAACATGCTCCTCATCCTCATTCCTTGCATTATTACAACTTGGTACCATCCTGATTTGTAACTAGCGATCACCACTTTCTCAAAAATGGAGGAAATTTTTAGTGTGATATACAAGATTATGAGGAGCATCGTATTGCTATTGTATCAAACAACATATACGCCGTATCCAATTAATGTGAGTACGTTGTATAGGTCTGTTGAATGCCTGTAAGCCGTATAGAGTTAACTGAATACGCCGTATTGTTTGGAAAAAAGATACGCCGTTTAGATAGTAAAACTCAATACGCTGTCTTGATCAGAAGATTTGATACGTCATATCTAACTGGTAGATACCGCATATCAGGTGATCAGTCAGAACAGAATACTTTATAAAACAATTAAATGCGAGAATTTAAACAAACAATTTAAAACACACAATGCGAATAAATACAAACAGAATTTAAATGATTAGATTAAACTAAACTAATTAATTAATGGTTAGAGATACTAATAAGAATAAGGTTTAATTAATTCACTCCCCGACAACGGAGCCAAAAACCTGATGTGCTGTCGTGTAGGGACAATTATTTGATTATCAAGCTTAAAATTTATATTTAGCCGTTTAGCCGACAAACCTAAAACAACACTTTAACGAGCAGTGTACGCGGTCAAGATGGAGTTCGCGGTAAGTAGGGTGTCGAACACTAAGAAATGAACATTAATCTTATATTCTATCAGTATTTTAATTAATCTATTTACTGGTTAAACCTATGCTATGTACGTTGTCTAATGATATGGGGGTTTTAGCCTGAGAGACTGGCACAGGTTTGGTGGATACAAATACCAATTCAATACACAATAAACATAAAAGAAGAAGATTAGAAGATAGAAAAGTAGTACAAGCCAAATGATAGAAAACTGTATTAGCCATATTAAATCCAGTTCAATGCTGGTTTGTTTGTTTTAGTGTAATGATTTACTTATCTTGAAGCGGCATATCATTCTTAAGACGTAACGCATCCGCATAAAGCATCCTTTAGTTTAATTATAATCTATCTTAGAGAATTAAAGCCATAAAGCAACCTTTAGTTTAAATTATAATCTAGTCTTAGAGAATTAAAGCAGTGGAGATCCTGTTAAACTCATCCCAACAAAACTTCCGACTTATGCTGGAAGGTGTTTTATATACTGGTAGTCCACTATTCCAATCTTTATCAGTTAATTAAGAGCATGATTGCTGAAACATAAACGGGTCACCTACCGGTCCAACTAAGCTCATAATTAAAAGACAAAGACAGAACGTTATTTGTGATCCTGTTGGTCCAGTAATATAAGACACGATATGGAGAGCTATCCCGGTATCTAGATTACTTGGTCCGTAACACTAGACCCAGTTGAATGATAGGTCGCATATTCAAACACATAAACAAGTATGAGGTGATAAACATAATTAAACAATCAACGATAAATTAAGAAAAAAATCCGATTATTAAAACAAACCAAACATTTGAAAATTCATTAAGATGGCCTTATTTTTTTTTTAAAAAAAATACCCAAGGAAATAGGCCACAACCATCTAATTATACAAGGTAATCAAACAATTGAAATCGACCGATTAAGAGAGTAAAAATTACACGATGTCTTCTATGGATTCGTGATCAATGCTTGACCTTTAATGCTGATCTTCTCTTCTAAAATTCGTCTCTGATGAGTATGGTATAAAGAATATGATATTGCACACTAAAACTCTTTTGAGCTTCTATTTATTAGTTGCTGAAAATACTCCGATACGTAATATCCAGATAGTCGATACGGCGTATTCGGCTGGATTCCTTGAAGTGCTTCGCTTACGTTCATAAAAAATCTTTGATATTTCCTCCCAATTTACATGACTTACTATAACTTAGATAGTTATCTTCATGGATACGTCATATGTAGACAGAGTGAATACGTCATATTGGGAATTGGTCAAACGCATTTTCTTGTGAAGTCTTGGCGCTGATACGCCGTATCTCTTTTGTTGGATACGGCGTATTGGTCAGAAATCAACATTCTTCAAATATCTTTGTTTTAGCTCTAATTTATGCGTCTTTTAGCTTGCCTTAACAAAACACTCTTGAATTACTGCATTTATCAACTTTAAAGCAATTAAGTACCAAATAATGCAATAATTATATAAAAGTAAGCAAAATAGATAGGATAAATGATATAATAAAGTGACGTTATTTGATTTCATCAACATAAATATCAGTCCGAGAGTGAAAACGAATCTTAGGGAAAATGATGACAGTGATGATGTCACCAATAATGATGATGATGTTGATAGTGGTGCTGATGGTGACAATGAAGCAAGTAACAGTGAAAGGAATGATTCTGATTAAGATGAGAATCCTAATCTTAATCAGAACGATGATGAAGAAGAGTAC
>BQNB010130119.1:3821-14232 GCA_026074375.1 Tanacetum coccineum | reverse complement strand
TTGTTTGTTTAGTGCAATGATTACTTATCTCGAAGTGGCATATCATTCTTAAGACTTAGGCGGGACATCATCCTAAGACCTGGACACGTTGAATCCTGTCATAATTAACGTATCCGCATAAAGCGTACTTTTAGTTTACTTATAATCTATCTATGGATTAAAGCAATGGTGATCTTGTTAAACCCTATCCCATCGGGACTTTACCCACTTACTGTTTTACGGTGTTTTATATACTGGTAGTTTACTGTTCAAGTCTTTATCAATTAATTAAGAACATACATGTTGAAGCATACGGGTCACCTACCGGTCCAACTAAGCTCATAATTTAAAGACAAAGAAAGAATATTATTCATGATCCTATTGGTCCATTAATATAAAACATGATATGGAGAGCTATCCCAGTCTCTAGATTACTTGTTAGGTATCACTAGACCTAGTTGAATGATAAGTCGCATATTCAAACACGTAGACAAGTATTAGGTGATAAACATAATTAAACAATGATTGATAAATTAAGCAATCAGATTAAAACAAACCAAACATTAAATCTTCATTAAGATGGCTAATAACCGAGGGTATTAGCCCATAACCATTGTAATTATACAAGCGTGATCAAATAACCAAGGTAAACTAAACGTTTTACCGAATGATACCAAAAACTAAATGATTACAAGAGTATAGGAATTACACGGTATCTTCTATGGAATCGTGATCGATGCTTGTCCTTTGGCTTCTCTTCTTCTCTTTAGAAAATTGACTTTTATGTGTATGATATATAGAATATGATTTTGCACACAGAAAACTCGTTTTTAAGTCTTCTATTTATAGTCTCTAAAAATTGATGGATACGCCGTATTGAATGATGTCAATACGGCGTATAGGGGTGTTTACCTTAGAGTGCGCGCTACGTTCATAATAAATTACATATATCCTTCCTAAATTATATTAATCACAGGATCTTTGAATGTTTATCCAGCTGGATATGGCGTATGTAGGCAATAGGATACGCCGTATTAGGAATTGAGAATGCGCGTTTTCTTGTGAAGTCCAGGCGTTGATACGCCGTATCTTCTTTTCTGGATACGGCGTATTTAGCATAAATAAGCAATCTTCAAATATCATTGTTTAAGCTCCAAAAAGTGCACCTTTTAGCATGTCTTCACAAATCACTCTGTAATTACTGCAATTTACAACTTTAACCAATTAAGTAACGATTCTTGCAATAATTATATAAAAGTGGATAATTTATTCGGGATAAATGATGGTATAAATGTAACATTATTTGATGTCATCAAATATCCCCCTACTTGAATCATACTTGTCCTCAAGTAGACTCTAGAAATTTATAGAAAATGTATCCTAACCGGAGTTAAGGATTTTTCTGTTAAGCATTTCTTTCATTTTAATCACATGTACAAGACCAAGCACCTCACGAAATATGGGAAATGAAAACACTCAGATCACTCAACTAATCTAGGGTGTAATACTTAATTGGTATGCTCAATTGGTCGATCGTGATTAGTTTCATATCATATGCTTGGCAAGGATACACATCTCCACCACTAGAGCCAAGGAGAAACAAGTCAAAAGGTAAATTGGATAATTAGACTTTAAGGTTGATCATTCTAACAATCTTTCACCGAAAGTAGCACACCAACAAAGCAGCTGAATCATATATGCATGGCCAATATAAAATGCAAAATAAACTTGGTCATTTCCAAAACAAATCTAGCTAATTACTAAATATCTTAATACAAAATAAGACATGGGCGCTTATTATATCAACAAAGTTCAAACGTTTAGACAAGTCACACGGATTACACTGCATAAGCTTTACTTGAGGGTGCAGAAGTCTGGTCAAGAACCCTTACAATTATAGCAGCAGGAGCTTGACTCGGGGGATGAGGATCGGGATGGACTTTAAGCAGCTCGGCTGCTGAATGACGAAAGCCACGAGCAATCTTTTCAATGTAAGGATACAACATCTTGAACAGCTTGTCATACATAGAGTATAATTTATTATCAGAATAAGGTTCGAAATCCTCAAACCTTAGCAAGGCATCCATGATGTCATTCTTAGACCGTCCCTCAGCCAACCCCTTACCCCATCTGGCTTAAATGGCCATATTAAAGGGCTTCGACAAAAGAGACGCCCAACCACTGTTGGGAGAAGCTTGCGGACACAGTCAAATTTCTTCATCTCCGTCCGACCCAGCTGAGTGACAAGCTTCTCTTTCTCCTCACCCCTCTCAGCTGATATATCCTTCAGGCGTACACAATAGCAAACAGAAGTCCTTCTTAGCCAATTTGGCTTCCAACTCCTTAATATGGAGAGTTTGATCTTTGTTGATATGGGATAGTTCATTTCTCTCTTCTTCCAACACTTAATTTTGTTAGCACAACCCTCGTGCTCCTCTTTCACCTTCTTATACCGGCTGGCCATGTCATTATAAAGCTTAGCATTGAGTTCCAAATCCACTTTAGCGGTAACCAACTTCTAAACTGTCACTTCACACTCCGCATGGGCCTCAGCAAGCTTATCATAGCCATCTCGGAGATTCTCGAACCTCTTAAGATTATCAGTTTGAGCCAGGGCTCCTCGAGCCAAAGTAAACTAGGCCCTCTCAAGAGCAACAGCATTGGTCAAGGCATTGGATTCTTCTTGGGCCGCCGCAGGTGCCAAATGAACCATGAGTTCCTGACACCACATGCGGGTGTCTACGCGACACATCCATGGAATGGTCCAGTCCGGCACATACAGGGCCTGAGAACGGGAGGACTCACCTTCCTCAACATGTATACCTACGAGGTAAAAGAAACAAAATCAGGCAAATCTACAAATAAAAAAGAAAAAAAATGTTGCGGTCCAAAGCAGGACGTACCTTACAAAATAGTTTTCGAGGTAGAAGAAATTTCTTTAGCAGCAAGGCTATGAGGGGCAGAATGACTGGCCGGAGAGGATAAGAATACCTCGGTCTTATCAGCATTCAAATCTTTCCTAGTTTAATCAGCAAAAGATCCCAACTGAAGGTTGTTTGTTTCATCGTCGTTGTCATCATCGACCTTAGTATTATTGTGAACAGAATCATTGGCGGAGTCATGAGGAGGAATATGAAATGAATGATCCTCAAGAGACTCAGCGGTTCCGACACCAGTTGAAGGAGGATTCCTCACGTCATGCCTGGTAGGGTCTACCGTCCGGATAGGTTCCGGAGACGAAACATGCTCAGACGCGGCTGAACCGTCTCTCCGGGCAGCAGGAACCTTTTTCCTCTTAACCTTGGGACGGGAGCCCTCTCCTGCGTCCCCATCCCTCTTCTTATCTCCTTTCTTTTTGGCAGCAACTCGGGCTTTCCTTTCTCTAGTAGCAACAATTTTAGGGTCTTCCACCTCGACCTCCTTTTGATGATCCGTCTTGTATGGAATAGATTGATCCACTAGAAGGGGAGGTATGGTATGCTATGCAACCAGATCTTGGTTGAAGAGGGCATGCCCTTTCTCAATAGACGACCCGAAAAAAAGGGGAAACGCAAATACTCAGACATCGTGACCACTACAAAAGGAAACAACAAAGTATTAAGAAACGCCGAAGCAGTCTTACACATAAGGATAAAATTATAAGGCATTACCATTCCCCCCGGTATCTTTGAAAATAAATGAAAACCAGGGAAGTCCCATGCAGTAGCTAACCCCCTTTGAAAATAAGTCCGGAAGATACGGGTCAAAGATCTATGAAACTTTCGGTTAAGGCTTGCACGTCTAATACATTAAAGCCATCCTTCAGAACGAGGTCATTGACGTCGGAGTCATGATGCCTCTATGCCATGACATCTAGAATGGCTCTCCTATCTAAAAAGAAAAATATTCTTTTCCACCCTTTTAGTCCAGAAAAGGTCTCTCGAAACACTTTACCGCTAGCACCCTTACAAACTCTTTTCTCAAAAGAGAACCAGTGCCTCTGCTTACTAACTTTGTAGAAAACACGAAATAAATTCACGGAAGGTACATTATCCAGACTCCGGCAATATAGTTCAAACATGGTTAGTCGGTTCAATCCTAACGGCACAAGCTGGGAAATATGTATGCAAAAATGCTTGATAACGACTAATAGGAGGGTAGAAAAAGGCACCCTTATCCCCGAAAACTCAAAGTCATATGTTCGTATAATGCCCCCCCATAATCCATGGTTTTATCCCCCCCCCCCCCCCCCCCCCCCCCCCCCCTCTTGGTAAATTGGTCCATGGTCCACCCTTCGGTAAGAGCACAAGGGTGCAAATCTAAGGGGATGCCGTGTCAGATTGCAAGACACTTAACATCCTTGGCAGACATGGTGGACTCATAGGATGGCATGTCAAACTTAGGCAGTACCACAACATCAGCAGTTTGATCCTCCTCAGACATTTTGTCAAAGATACTGAAGGGAACGAGTAATACTAAAAGATAAACAAGGACGGAATATATACCTAAAAGATGTCAAGTCGGAGATCTTAAGAGGACGTTCGGGAGAAGGAAAATACGCAGTAAAATGCGAGTGCTTACTATTTATAGGGAAAAAGTAGGACACGAAACGTTGTGTCGTATCAGACCTACAACGTGGTACGATCTTAACCGTCTATTGGGAGATGATGGACACGTGCACGATCACACCCTTCCAGATCTCATAAGTAATTATGAGTTCTAACCTACTGTAATTATGAACTTTGTCGCATTAAAAAAATCTCTTTAAGTATCATCTCATTAGTTTTCAACTAATAAAATGATACTAGGGGGGACATTTCCGCTTAAATATCCGGAGGGGCCTAGCGTCCGAAGGGTACGTAACCATGCAGAAAGGGCATATCCGAGAAGGCCAAAGAAAGGACAAAACATCAAGTTTAAGGAACCAGGTTACTTCTTTAGACCAGCGGTCAATAACGGGCACTCATAAGAATGTCACCATCCCAGGAGTTACGGGATCATGTCTCCCACGCAGCTCCGCCGCCTGACACAAGAGCTAGGTTTAGCTTGGCATCCCTATTCCCTAAGTGTCAGGAACAGTACACCGCTACAGTAACTCAAATAGTATAAATACCCCCTGGTTTACTGTTATTCATGTATCATTTACTGCATTATCACACACACACACACACTATATTATGCCCTCTTGGCTCTCACTAATACTTACTTTCACGCCCGAGTTTGGTCCTAGGATCACTCCCGGGGTGAGGCTGACGTGTCTTTCTTTCTTATTCACAGATACGCAAGGAACCTTCTAATCAAGGGCTGAGATGCTCATCCTATCCAACATGATATTTTACTTAAACAGACCGCTAGGTGTGCACTTAGTATAAAAAATTGTTTTCATTTTCTGTTTTTAATTGTTTAAATCAATTATTGTTAGATTGCAGAGCAATGGGTGGGTCAGACCCTTTTGAAGAAGCCTTAGCAGCCATGCTCGGTCTCTTCAAACCTTCATTGGCGCATGTCCATGACTTCCTTTAAAAGAGGCCCCCAAGGTATTTTAGGATATTTGTAGTTACTATCATGTTAAAATTTGGTTTCGTTCATTTGTCGTGCATGAATCAGGACTTGAAGCACCATGTGCAATGGCAATTTTTCAAGCCTATTACTATTATGGATTGTATTGTACTCAGGGTCTTGGACCAGGTAAAGTACCAATTTCATTACCCACAAACATGTTAGAAAATATATTTTTCTAATTATGTGTTTCGACTTAAATTTATTACGCTTGCCAGAACCTACATAGAATGTGAAACTAGAAAGACATTACTCAAGGACCGCGAGGAAACCCTCAACTGACAGCGGCATTCGTCCACCCACATCGACAAAACAAAAGCTTGAGTCATCAGATACGGGATTGTAAGGATCCCGAACTGAATGCCGCTTTGGTGGTATGGTTTTATCCAATAATTATAATATGTATTCTAAAACTGTAAACAAATAATATTTATGGCTTCAAGACTTAGTGCTAACAAAGTCTATGCATAAAAAAATAAAGCATTTGAAGTTGTGTATAGATGTAAGATATTAGATAAATGAGCACGCTTAAGCAGCTACATGTGTCAATTTCCAGTAAAGTGTGTTATGCTATGGACGTATGCATGCATGCTTCATGAATGTCTTGTTGTTAATCTCCCTTAGGCTGAGGCAAAAATCGTGTGCGAGTATTTTCCATAAATACTACACAGTTTGGATGTATAATGCGTGGCACGCTAATTTTGTTTCAATCTCCCAGTTTATATGAATTTTAAGGTCCCATTAGTTGTGGACATATGAAAATCCAAACAATGTTACATTAGCTTCTTCTATTGAAATAGGTTGAGTTCGGGTCAAAATGGGTTGCTTTTGGTTGACTCCAGGCAATTTGTGCCATGTTTAAATCAATTTTTATAAGTAATTAGTGTCAAATAGGATCGCATTAAGTTACAGTATTAGTAAGAACATACTTTTGTCTGCTTGACCCATTATAAATAAATTTAAAACATTTTGAACTGATCATAAACCTATGACATGTCCAAATCCAAAGTGTTCACTTCACCTTGAGAAAGTTCAACAAATGCAGCTTGAGTGTTAATCTTTTCATCATTCTCAACTAATGCAGTTTCAGTTTCGTGTTTTGTTTCACATTCAGCCTCTTCTTTTGCTTCAGTCTACTAAGACAAACTGAATTAAGGTGTCTAATCTAAATAATATTGTGGAAATACTCTACTGTAACCATAAAAACTCTAACATTATTTGAAAAAAATATTGACTGTTAGCTTATATTAACCCTAATCTTATAGTTTTATGGAACTCAGGTTAAGGGGGTGCTTGGATTAGCTTATTTACACGTTCATCGCCTTTTTTCACCTTCACGAGATATATGGCCCTCTTCAGTTGCATGACTTTCCCTATGTAGCAAATGAACAGATGGTACACAAATAAACCTGGTCATCGTAGGTGAGCAGGAGTAGGAAGTTTTCATTTTCGAGTAAGGTAACACTTCCATTGCATCTGAATAGCATAAAAGTCAGATCCTATAGTACACATAGTTGATTGGCCGAGCTTTGGTTTACATTACGATAAAATAGATTCTGTCAATGCTATAGATAGACCGGCTTATAGATTGTTTGATTTGACGTTGTCTTCATGCCTAAATTTCATTGTGATAAAGAGGTTTGTTTATTTTAGGCTAATTTATAATGATATACTTTTCCAGTGATATACATATGGTTAATATGATAGTAGAAACTCATTTTATAATTCCATATAGTTTAACTCTTTAAAAGATATACATCTTAAATAACAGAAGCAAATGGCATCCGTGGCTCCTCGGGTTGTAATGGGATGGAATAATGTACAAGTGAAGCTTTGGGATGTGTCGAAGGGGGTCATTTTATTAGATTTTCACAATTCGAAGGTCTGTTTAACAAGAGGTATTCAGATATGTGTTTTTGATTTGGCCGACGACGTGGAACAAAATGTATTGTGGATGACCGTTTAACAGATGATAAGCTGTCACCTAAAATATGGGATCTCGCAGTGCTTAAACCGAAGGTGATTAGACTCTTTATAGTTTATTTTTTTGGGAAATTATTTCTATTTATTTATTGTTGATCAACGCTTAATTTTGTTTTGGTAGATTCTCACATAGTATTCAAAATTAGCATATTCCTCATATAAGAACCAATATTAATCACTTGGTAATTTGTTACCCGATGAATTTTATTCAAGAATAATAAAAAAACCAGTACAATCAACGTTAAACAACCATTAGTGAGTTAAATGGCCTCTATTTTTGAGAAACATCACTACTTCCTACTTACAAAAAAACCGCGAAGTAAACAAGTTACTACTACCAAGGTTTCATTTCGTATTCATTCGGTCCACAAATACTGAGCTTTTGAACTTGAGAGTCATCGGTTTTAATCTCGTGAAAGAAAAGATAACATCAAATACTTTCTCCACTGGTCGAGACCGCTTTTCAAAAAGATGATTATTTCGTTCTTGCCATATAAAATACACAGTTTTGCTCGAAACAATAACTTTGCCACTACCACCGTCATATCCTCATGCAAGAAAGACTTGAATTGAACAAAACACAAGGTGCTTCAACACCTAAAGAGGTGAAGCGTATGCAAAATGTACTGTATGCTTCGGTTGTGGGTTCCATTATGTATGCAGTAAGATGAACAAGATTCATAAATCATTTGTCCGTGTCTTTATTCAAGCCTAAGGGGACGCACTCGTTAATATGTAGAACAACGTATTTAATATATTAATGTAATATATTAATTAGTGTTTTAACAAATGATCGTTAAAGGTTTAACGAGTAATAAATATTAGTCGTTAAAAGGTTTAAGGGACTAATATGCAAAAACCGAATAAAGGAAAGGTGCGGTTTGCCCCTTTCTCTCCTAGTCGGCCGGTTATCCCACTCCTTGAGGAGGTGGGAGACTTTGCTTGCATGCCAAGCGAAGAGGAGTATATAAGGAGGTCTTAGGGTCATTATGTGTTCATAACCTGAAACCTAAAAAACCCTAAATCTCTCCTTGTTCTCCTCTTTTGTTCGTCCGATCCCATAACCCTCAAAAGGGTTTCGGTTTTCTTTCTTCCTTGTGCGATCGAACACTACAACCCTCAAGGGTTATGATTTTGTGGTTTTAAACCACATACGTGAAGGCGTTTCGTGTGTTGATTGATTCAAAGACGAAGAAGAGATTGTTTGGTTTAAAACACTACTAGTACTATCATACACATTGTTTGTGAATATTTAGAGGGATTATACTTTTGATCCTTGGTAGTTATGCGTGATTTTAAGGCGACGTTTGTTAATTGCTAAAAGGTACGCAAGTTCTTAAACCCTTGTTAATTATAAAGTTCTATACGTGTTTGATTTTTCTGATGCGTACTCGTGATATGTCTAATTGGTTAAATAGATGTAAAATCCTAACAGTGGCATCACGAGCCATCGTATATGAATTTGTTATTACAAGAATAAAATTGGACAAAATTAGGGTTCTTGATTGATTTTTTAAGCCCTTTGGGCGTTTTATGCATCCAGATTCGATCTTTGTGCATCAAGATTTAATTTTTATTGGTTATAAAATTAATTAGATGATTCTAGGTTATATGCAATTTTATAAATAAAACTTGATGTGTTTAATTGTAAATTTATCGATTTTTATGTTTAAATTAATTGTTAATTCGACATCCATGATAAATACATGCAATTTATCATGGAGTGATATGTGATATTAATCTTGTTAATTGTTAATGAATTTTTATGCAAATATGATGATCAAGAATTAAAACATAGACATTAAATATATGTGGTTTCGATCCACGACTTTAAAAGCTAAGGAAGACCTTGGCAATGTCTTAATGGGGCCTAAAAGTTAATTTATGTGCTATGTGGTATGTATTTGTATAAGGCTTACGCAATCGATTACATCGATGAATATGGCCGGAGTTTATAGGATGAATGAGCCTTATATGGATATATACATGTTTTAATTATTAGATAATTAGGATCATTATGAATATTTGCATGACTTAATTGTTAAGTGTTGTTATTTAAATAATTGTTATGTGAGTTAGTTTTATGTTTATATTGTTTTTTATTTTAAGTATTGGACTTGTGAGAAAATAAAAAAGGTTTTTCGAAAATAAATATAAACATGACTAATTATTATGAAATTAGATTTATTAGAGTTAATTGCATAAATGGTCCTTGTGGTCTGTCGGGTTTAACGAAAAAGGTCCCTAAACTTTTTTTTTCCCGGATCCTGTCCCCAACGTTTTCACCCGTATCGGGTTTAGTCCCTTGACCAATTTTTCCGTTTGTTTGACCGTTAATTGTTGGTTTAGTTGGTATAAATGACATAAATACCCTCGTGCTTGTTTCAGAAATGATCCCTGTGGTTTCTTGTGTTTCAGAAATGGTCCCTGTAACAGTTAATTATTTTATTTCTTTTATTTGCTTTTTAATTTTTTAATTATTTTATTTCTTTTAAAATTTTAACTTTTTTATACGTTCCATTTATGTTTTATACCGTTATTTTAGGTTTTCATCCGTTTCAATTAATTTTTATGCGTTTTGGAACATTTATATGTTTTCGTCCGTTTTTGTACGTTCCAAGTTTTTGTACATTTTGTCCGTTTTTGTTCTTTTTATCTGTTTTCATACGTCCGTTTTTATATTTTCTTTGAACGTTTTTTAATATTTTCGAACATTCTTATACATTTTAACACTTTATACATTTTTATCCGTTTTATACTTTTCGTACGCTTTCATCCGTCTTTTATCCGTTTTCATATGTATTTTTACGTTTTCGTACATTTCCCATTTTTTTTGGTTTTTTTTTACGTTTTTTAAAGTTTTTTCTAAAGTTTTGTGTACGTATGAAAACAGATAAAAATAAAAAAATTA
>BQNB010130118.1:0-18994 GCA_026074375.1 Tanacetum coccineum | reverse complement strand
GTGGGATAACAGCCACCTACGTCAGTAAATGTTTGACATGTGCCAAAGTCAAGGTCGAATACCAAAAACCATCCGGTTTGTTAGTTCAACCCGTGATCCCAGTATGGAAGTGGGAGAACATTACTATAGATTTCGTAACTAAGTTACCAAAAACATCAACTGGTCAAGATACAATTTGGGTAATGTTGACCGACTCATAAAATCTGCTCATTTCTTACCAATGAAGGAAACCGACTTAATGGAGAAGTTGACGAGACAATACTTGAAGGAAGTAGTCTCGAGGCATGGAGTTCCAGTTTCGATTATTTCTGATCGAGACAGTAAGTTTACCTCTCATTTCTGGTAATCGTTGAATGAATCCCTAGGTACTCAATTGGATATGAGTACGGCTTACCATCCACAGACTGATGGTCAGAATGAGAGAACCATCCAAACCTTGGAGGACATGCTACGTGCTTGTGTGATGGATTTTGAGAAAGGTTGGGATAGACACCTACCTTTAGTAGAGTTTTCTTACAACAACAATTATCACACTAGTATCAACGCTGCACCGTTTGAAGATCTCTACGGCCGAAAATGTAGATCGCTTATTTGTTGGGCTGAGGTTAGAGACGTTCAACTCACTGGTCTAGAAATTATACACAAAACAACTAAGAAGATCTTTCAAATCAAAAAGAGAATTAAAGCTGCCCGAGATAGGCAGAAGAGCTATGCCGATAGGAGGCGTAAGCCATTAGAATTTAAGGTTGGAGACAAGGTCATGTTGAAAGTGTCTCCATGGAAAGGGGTGATACGTTTCAGCAAACGGGGGAAGCTGAACCCTCGTTATATAGGACCTTTCAGGATTATTGCTAAAGTAGGAACGCTTGCTTATCGACTTGAACATCCAGAGCAGTTAAGCCGAGTTCATAGTACTTTTCATGTTTCTAATTTAAAGAAATGTTTCGTAGACGAACCCCTAGCTATTTCGTTGGATGAGATCCAGATTGATGACAAGCTCCATTTCATTGAAGAGCCAGTTGAAATTATGGATCGAGAAGTTAACCGGCTGAAGCAAAGCCGCATTCCAATCGTGAAGGTCCGATGGAATTCAAGACAAGGGCCCGAGTTTACTTGGGAGCGCGAGGACCAAATAAAGAAAAAGTACCCTCATCTTTTCGTTAACCCTTCGCCCATGTCTTAAGCATTGAGGACAAATCTTCTTTAACGAGGGAAGAATGTCACACCCCGAGATTTACAGGTCAATATTTTAAACTTTTATGACAATTATTTTTGACTTTTATACGTTACGTTTGAATCTAGCGGTTTATCAGGAAGTAAACCCGCGTAAATCTGAAAAACATCATCAGACGCCTTCCGACATCGGATATTCATTAGTTTAGATATTATATGAGTTATTTTATCTTTTTAAGTGTTTTGTAGTTAACGATCACTCCTGGTATTTATTTTTACGCTTTATTGTCTAAATTGCGTTTTTCGCATTTTTGACCTAACGGAACCCCGAAAACTCGAAATCTTTTCGTGTAAACTTTAGTTATCGTCCATCTCATATTGTTAAGCCAAAAATTTTGTTCATCCCTCCCCCTATACTTAAAATACACGCATGCACACCCTTAAATAAATCAAGAGCATCTTTTGAATTTTCAAGACAAAACACCATCACATGCATGCATTAAGAAGGGATAGTGACATGCTTGTTTTATCCTCACTACAAGCCAAAGGCTCTTACACTTCACATGTATACCCTTGGACCACTATAGCACTATGGAATTTGAATTAAACATGGAACCATGGCTAGTTGCTTTGATTGAACCTCCCCCCCCCCCCCCCTCCTTGGCCTACGAACCACAAGGACCATGTGGTACTTGGTTCACTCTTTTTGCTAGTCACCCATTCCTAGTTCCAAAATATCGTAATACCCTGTTCAAACACACTATATATCAACCTCACTTTGGCACGTCTTATTGGGGTCGATTTCATGCGGCATGTCCTTGCGCGAGTGGCCGGTCGGAACGCAATATGGGGCACGAGCGGATGAATGTATGTCTACTGGCTCTTTTGTCCCTCTTACGTCGTGGATATATCAGCAGCTTCTGTGTCTCGAGTTTGATATCTTGTTCTCAGCAACGGACGGTTCTCACTATAGTGCCAGGTGCTACACTTATCACAATAAATATAACCATAACTATTTGGGGTGTCAATGTGCCGTGAATCTACAGGCGTAGAATATCACCAAGGACAAAAACATTTCATACTTTATTTTATCAAGATCCAAGGTTATTCCAAGAAGGTTTTCTTTTGATTTCAAGTATTTTCAAGATCTACAAATTAGGGTTTGATTTTTATTTAGGGGTTTTTCAAGATCTATTGATTTTGGGTATAGATCTTGTGTTGTTACTTCTTGTTCTTTATTCTTGTAAGTATCTTGAATCTTTCTTTGTGGTTTTCCTATATTCTTTCTTATATGTTCAAGATTCATACATCCATATGTTGTGTTTCAATTTTTGAAAGATTTTAAGGACAAGCTTTCATAAATAATGATACTACTTTATTTTACTAGTTAAATATTATGTTCTTGGTGAGATGAGAGTTTATGAGTATTGCAACAATAGAAATGAAGGGATTATGTTAGATTTAGGTGTGATTTTGTTGTGGATTAGTTGTGAATGAAGATTAGGCTAGATTAGACACTATTGTGAAGTTTGGGTGAATTTTGGTTGTGTTTTTGTCAAAAAGTGCTTGCTGTCCCAAATTTGTTTTGAGGTTTTGGTCGACCTAAAAATGTTTTCATTAGGCGTAAAAGTAGTTTTTGAAGAGCTCGTTTCGAATAGATAGTTTTTCATATATCGCACATTAAAATTGGATTTAAAACGACCAAGTTATAGCCAAATGAAACTTGAAACATTTTTCGACAAAACCGGATGAATAGTGTGCTGACGTGAATAGTAAAATGAGTTTTCGGACACTTTCGGTCATTTTTTGACTTTTTAAACACTAGCAAAACATATAGTAACACATACCTATTGATTAGTATCATTTAAAGACGCCGTTAGCATATTTTGGGAAAAGCGATAAAACTACTAAAAATAGTAAGTTTGGTAAGAATTTAGCGAAACAGACTTGGAAGTTAAGTAATTAAGGCTAGTTAGTGCGTTTTGAATTATGGAAACTTAACAAATGTAGGGGACGGTATTAACGTCCCGAAACTAAAAACTTTCCTAAAATATAAACTTTCTAAAAATAGTAATTTTTGGTTAAACGCTGAAACTTACAAAAAACTATATGATTTCATTTCATCATGTTTTGTTAAACAAACTAAAGCAAACACACAAGGATGTCTTTTGGTGATGAACATATTGTGCATTTCTTGGCATACTTTTCGTGTTTCTGAGACGCGTTATTATTCTAGGTCGCGGTTAGATTTCTATATCATCTTTTACTCGCGTGATTATCATTTGCTCATTTTGCTAAGGTGAGTTCATAGCCCCACGTTTTACTACTTTTACTTTACTATTTTGGGGTGAGAAACATTGCTTGTTTTTAAACTATGGACATAGTTACTTTACGTTTCCTTTTCCTGATTTCGTGTTGCCTAAGTAGCGAATAGACCACTAATGCCCGAATTATCATGAACCGTCAATTGCTTAACCGACCGTACTGGTTAAGTGAGCGCGAATGTTGTAAATAGATCTATTGGGAGTAATTATCCCTTTCCGGGTAAGTAGCGCTTACTAGATTTGGAGGTCCCGAACAAACGGATATATACCATGTCAGAATGTCAATAGGTGATCTTGGTCAGATACCTTTAGGGCATGGAATACTATTTGGCATATAAAATGATTCCTTTTAAATTGAGCTTCGGTGTCATGAGCTTAGTGCAACTGTAAATACATTCTTTTTATGTGAAGTTGTATCTGTGTCACGTGCGTACTGTGAATTTATGGTCCACTTTTAATACTAAATTCAAACCTATGAATTCACTCAACTTTATGTGAAAGTTTTAGCTTGTTTTTCTCAGGTGTTTAGCTGTGGATGTCTTTGCTTGCTATTTGGTGTCGCTATGCATTGGGCCGATTTTCAAGAAACGCTATTATCTACTGTTTAAACATCGTTGTCAATTTTTAAAACTTTTATTCGCTTCCGCATATTATCTTTAAACTTATGTCAAACTTTGACTATTTTAATTAATGCAACGATTTTGGATTTTCAAACGTACCCTTAGAGGTCGTTCTTTGTATCTTGTGTGATGTATATTATGATGTCACGCCCCCGGACACGTGTTTCCGACTAGTCCCTGTTTGGGGGTGTGACAGTTTCCTTTGGCACACCTTTTTCATCCTTCTTAATATCTTTTTCTTTCAATACTCTAGTTCCAACGCCAACAATCGACTTTAATTCCTATTCACGAGTATGATTCGATAATACATCGTGTTCAGACATCTTCTCTTGAGCGTATGGGATATGTGCGGTGCCATCCTTAAGAAAAGGCAACACGGTTGGAGAGTTTAGAATTGACTAGCTCGGGTTTAGCATGGTTGGAATCAGTTCAATGTCATCTTCCTCGACAGTTTCAACGTCACTGTTTTCATGTTCGTTTCGGATAGCCGGTGGTTTAAATATTCCTTCCACATCTTCTTGTATAAGCTTGGGTATTGTGGTTCGAGGAAGGGATATGATACGTTGGACCTTCATCTCCATATTCAAGAACTTTAGTTTTCTCTCTAAGTGGTGGATTATCGCTTGGTGGTTCCTTACTCCTTGATTGATTTTACGCTCCAATTCAACCACATGCTTCTTTATACGTTCATTCGCTTCAATCTGACTAGCCATCCAATCTCTCGTCATCTCCTTCATTGAGGGTTCGGGTATTTTAAATATTGTAATGGATGTGGCATTCTATTTCGTGGCTGGGAGTTATGATAGTTTGGGTGTTGGTTTGGGTAAGAATACGGATTTCTAGAATTTTGAGCGTGATATCCTCCGTGATATACTTGGATGTAATTCGCTTCCATGGGGTCACACATCGGCATGTCATCCTTCATGTAACAATCTGAAGCATTGTTACTTTTGTATTCTGTATGACCGCTTCACATCTCCTTTAGCTCTTCTTTTATGTTCATGAATTCATAATCGAATTTTTTCAACCAGAGCTTTGAAAATCTCCATCAATAATTCATGATAGAGATTTGATGAGGTGTCATTTTATACACTATTTCGGGGTCATCTAACCTCTCAAATCATGCAAATATGCCCAGATTATGTGCTTAATCATTTGTTTTTAGGTTTTTAGCACTTGGATGGCATTTAGAGGAAATACACGTGACTTGGACTCATTTAGAGAAGAAACGAACAAGACTACGACTCTACACCAAGAACCATGAAGAATTATTCACTCAGAGCATGGAGACGGCGTCGCAACCATAAAGTAACGGCGTCATGACATTCATGGTGAAGGCGTCAGAGATTCAGCGACGACGTCAGGACGTGGCCGACTTAAAGTGGATCTAGAACCATCTACGTGGCGACGGCGTCAGGAGTATAAAGCGACGCTGTCACGTCGACAACTCTATAAATATAAATCCGTTTTTAATGTTTTAAGTGTGTAACTTTTGGTGTAACTCTGTATAACTTTAGGGAGACGAACCCTAGCTTTTGTAGCAGCTTTATAGGTCGTTTTTAGGGCCTCAAAACCCTATTATACTACCTTGGATCCATGTTTTAATCCAAGTAAGGTTATTTATCATTAACCATTCAATATGTCTAGGTGTTGTGTGATTGATTTATCTTCTTGCTTTCATTATAACATGTGAGGCTAAACCCTCCTTTGTATTTGCTTATGATTGCATGAAAGTCGGATTGTAGATCCTATTACTGTTGCTTCTTGTTGATGAATATGCGTGTTAGGCTTTAGAAAACCAGCTTTTGTCTGTATCGCTGTAGACACGTCTAGGGAAACGCGAGTGCGTAGAAATGTTAGCCTCAAATTATATTATTAATTTCGGTCTTTATCTCATGTATCTTGTAATAGGCTAGAAGGGTAAACGGGCTCGTGAACGTAATCTAATCTTGTACTAGTTCTGGACTAAGGTCCATTGTAATCCCGAGCCCGGCCCAAGACATTAAACCACAATCCAACAAGCCTTACAAGGCTGGCCCATTAAGTGGTTTAAATACCCCTCTCCAAGTGTGGAGAGGGTGTTGGTTCCATTTGTATTTTTCACATTGTAATTCAACCATCTCTTTTTGTTCTCTCTACATCTCTCTATTTTTCTTTCATTCTTCTCATCTTATTTTTCTTGGTTCAAATGGTGAAGTGAAAGAAATAATCTTTTTACAATTTTTATCACTCGCCACGGGTGGGTTTAATGGTAACGTTGTGGTAATACTCATTTGAGCTTAGTTCCATTCGTCATATTATTTGGTTTTCAAAATTTCTGTTTCACTATAACAATTGATCTTGGGCTGTTCAAATTTCAAAGTTGGGCTAATATTTTTTTTTGCATCGAAATTATGCACAACAGTAATAAGGGTGCGTTTTTTGGTTTCACAAAAAGAAAAAAAATAACATTGTTTTTTTTTGGAAAAAATCGTTTCGTCTCTGTTTTACTCTTTTATGAGTTTGTAGTTTTTTTTCATAAGTGGCTTAAAACGAGCTTACATCTCGAGCTTATTTGTTGCTTATATTTCATGGCTTATTTATGGTTTTAAGCAGCTTATTCAAACATTGTTTTATCTTAAAAGTATTCCCCAGTTTTTTAAAGTTTTTTTTAGCCTATTTTCGAGTCCAAGTTTTTCTTATTTCGTAGCTTATTCTCGCTGTCAAAATAAGCTTAGTTGTAGTTTTTGTGGCTTATTAAGGATTATTTAAGAGCTTATTTGTAAAGCTTATTTTGGTTGAGCTTATCTATCTTTGCGGTTCATGCTTTGAAACATGAGGGAGACATAGATCAACGATTTTTGAAAACAAGGACGATAAGGTTTTCTTGTTTCGGTTAAAGCAAGAAGACAACAAGGACGATAGTATAACCGGATATGAAGGCACCGAACTTGCAGCTCCTTCATACACTGAACTCGCAGCTCCTTCATTAACCGAACTAGCAACTTTTTTTTTCTTTAACCGAACTAGCAAATCTTCAACCGGATACGCAAGTCAAGCTTAACCGAACTCGCAACCCTTTAGAAGGAACCGAACTCGCAACCCTTTAGAAGGAACCAAACTCGCAATTTTCTTCTTTAACCGAACTAGCAATTCTCTTTGAAACCGAATTCGCAATATTGTGTAGTGAACCGAATTAGCAAGTCCACAAGAATAAAACTATACACGTTTTAAGTTTTTTCGGGTTATTCGATTTCGAGTGTCGGTTAGTTACGGGACGTATAATCTATACCATTACAATCGTGAACTCGTTTCGATCATCGTGGTATATTTATTTTCTACCAGCGATAACCGCTCCACTCCGCGAGATCAAATCTATATTCGTTGCATCCTTATAAGTTTTAAAACGAAAGTGAAGAACTGTTTGGAGGGAAAAGTTTTTTTTATTAAACTAAAATTACACTTTGACACATGCAGAGTCCCTGAACCTTTTAATAATTTCAAAGTTGATCCTTTGTTTAATTAATAACCCTCTTTGATAAAATAATTTTACACCGTTAGTCCTTATTCTTATAAAACAGCCCGTTAGTCCTCCAAAGTGAATCGTAATTGCACTGTTAGTCCTTATTTGAGTTTTAATCAACCAGTACTCATTTTAAGTTGAAAGTTTGTGCACCGTTCATCGTTTTAAGCTCATTAATCGTTACAAAAGCTCACGTACTTCGATTACAACAACGATTTCAACAACAATTAATTATTGTTTCACGGTTTCTTCTTGATTTTGTAAAATCCTGAGAAAGTTTTAATTATTTTCTCGGTTTAAATCAAAGACTTGTAAAATCCCGTGAACATTAATTGATTTCAATCCACAATAACAATCACTTTACCTACTTAAGATCCTACAAATCATTTTCACTTCACATCACGAAAAAAATGGAACCGAAAGATACTTTATCTTTGTGTTCATATTCAGATTAACAAGACATGCAACAAATGCTAAAACGAGCAAAGATCTTGAAAGGTAGTTGCCTAAACGGTCTTAGTACACTTAAATCAAATTTCACATGGAAACTTAAACAAGGCATCACTAAAAGTGAATTTGAACGTGCATTTAGTCATATTTTTGGTGACAATGTTGACACATTCACAAGAACGTTCTCTCAGAACATGGATACACTGGAATAACAACTTACCAAAGAAACTATTCTTGAGTCCAACTACTAGAATGCCTTTAGATTGCTCAAGACACAATTTGAGAAAAGTTTCACCTCCGTGCTAATAAAGCCTTCGAGTTTAGATGGTACGTATGCAAGAAAGGACTTTCACGCATATGCTGGCATGGAACCTCAACTCTTCAAAGAAACAATACTCAAAAACTTTGATTTCATTGAGAATTATATGCTCAAAACAATCATTCATGCACAAACAATTCAGAAAAGGTTGGATGACAAAAAGTTGCAGATTCAAGAGTGCACAGTTCAAGAAGTTAAAGCATCGGATGCTATTTCAGAAGACAAAGCACAAGAACGTTGCATGTTATCTTATCGACTACTTCATTCACACCTCAAGCTTCTTTCAAACAACGACTTAAAAGGAACTCGCACCGAGTATGGATTCAAATGCGCATTTGCGACACTCTTTGGTCAAGATCGAGAGACTTTCACAGGCATAATGTTCCTTAACATGGATCAACTAGAAAAGCAACTTGACAACGAAGAATTTTAAGAGATTGGATCCATGTCTTCTTTTAAAGTACTCAAGACACAATTTCAGATGTTCATCAAGTCACGGATTTAGTTGGATGATGAATATGTTGTAATGACACGCAACTACTTTCTACAATACACTCAACTCGAGATTCTAGAATTTCGTGATACACTGATCCAAACATGGAATCTGTTAAAAAGTCGATTGACAAAAGAGCACTTCATAAAAGAGATGACAGCAGGGTGAATGAAAGACAGATGCAGACAACAGAGGAAAAGGTTGATACGAGTAAAGCATTGGATGCTAGTTTGGTTAACATAGAAAGCAGTGGGACAGAATCTGGAAAGCAGGATACAAGCAGCAGTTCATGGAATGATGTAGATGTTGATGATGCAGATATCAAACCCGTATATGACGAAGAGCCAATGACTGAGGTACAATTGACTGCTGAAATTAATATACTTGCTACAGGACAACAACATACTAAGCAACCTGAATTCAATAATGAAGGAAAGGTTGACCAGAATGTTGAACAATGTCATGACACATGTCCTTTCCTGCTATATTAACTGATCACAAAATAACTAAACTCTTATATCAATCTCTCGAATCTTAAAATATTTGTCTTAAAAAGACCGTTGCATAATTTCAAAAAGATTTTTTAAGAATGGAAGAACATTGTGTTAATCTTGAACTTAAATATCAAAATCAAGCTTTAAAAGAAGGGCAACATGGTCAATTTTCAAATGTTAAAAGTAATGAAGCCAAGATTAAACATGACATAGATGTAATTGAAACAATAAACATCGAATTGGAACATAAAGTGGCTAAATTACTTAAGGAAAATGAGACTTTGAAAAGGCATTACAAAGAACTGTCTGATTCTATCAAGACAACAAGAGCTAAGACTATAGAACACACAACTTCTTTGATTACTCAAAATGCTGAGTTCAAAGCTTAACTTTAGGAAAAAAGATTTGCAATTACAACATTAAAAAATGAGTTAAGAAAATTAACAAAAAATAATGTGAATACTAAGTTTGCAAAATCATCAATCTTAGGGGAACCGGTTTTACAACCACACAGAAACCAATCAGTTGTTAGACAACCGACTGCGTTTAAGTCTGAACGGCCTAGAATTTCAAAGCCATAGTTTGCCTCCCAAGTTGATGTCAATAACGATTTGTCAAAACCAGTCACTACACATTATTTGCCTAAGGAAAGAGAATCTGTTGTTGTAAACCTTCATCACGTGATTGCATCTAGCAAATCTAGGAATAGTTCAAAGAACATGCCAAGATTTAGTTCAAATGATATGGTTCATAATCACTATCTAGAGGAAGCTAAGAAAAAGACACAAGAACACGGTAGGAATTCAATACCTAGTGTGATGCCTTCTGCTAGATCACAAAGCACAGCTAATGGTAGCAAACCAAAACCTAGGATCAATAACCAAAAGTCTAGGAATTGGCCTACATCCAAGAATAGTTTTGTAACGACAAAGACTATGCTCATAGCAGAACACTCTAGGAATTCTAGAAATTTTTCTGACTCCAAAAATTTTGTTTGCTCGACATGTCAGAAATGTATATTTAATGCAAATCATGATACATGTGTAACAAAATTCCTGAATGAGGTCAACTCACGTGCTAAGGTTCCATCTAATAAGACAATGAACAAAAACAAACCCGTAGAGCAAATAAGTGTTGCAAAGAAACCAAAAAGACAGATCTCAAAAGGACATAGGTTTTCAATCAAAAAGACTTCCGTTGTGCATGAGAAAACAATGACTCCTAGATCTTGTCTTAGGTGGAAACCGACGGTTAAAATTTTCAAGACAGTTGGTCTTAGATGGGTTCCTACTGGAAAGATATTCACATCTAGCACAACCAAGGTTGACAGTGAACCCACAAATGGTTCAAATGAAGATATCACTAACCAATATGAATACGAACAAACTCTTGATGTCAGTGCATGCACTCTTAACTTAAGTGCAGGTACATCTTTCAATCCTAAAAAGGAAGGACTCAGAGTTTGGTTGCTGAAAAGACTGATATCTCATAAACCAGGGCTTCAAGGAATTCTAACCTAATGAACAAGAGTAATGACGTCTGTTCACAACAGTTCAGGCCTCGATCAAACAGTTCAGAACTTGAAATTCAATGACCAACATCAATGAACCTTTAGTTTCAAAGCGGGTTCCCAATAGTTGTTTTCCTCCAGCAGACAAGACAGCTACATCACAACAAGAGTTGGAATTACTATTCAGTCCTATGTACAAAGAATACTTCAATGCAGGAAATCCAAGTGTGTCAAAGTCTTTCGCTCTCTCTGATAATTCTAAACAACAAGACACACAACCTACAACGAATAATCAACCTACAACAGAACTGATCACTCCAACTATAACTATCACTGCTGAGGACAACATGTAAATATTTTTGGAAAAAAAATACAAAAATATAAAATTTCAAAAAGAAAATATAAAATCAGCAAAATCAAAAATTTCCAAAAAGAATCTTCTCGACATGTCTCTTGGAATCGATAACATTTACGTACCTAGAAATGTTGATTAACATCGACACGGGCGTGTAAATAAAGTTCGAGCAAGAGTTTTAAATGCTTTCAAAACATGTCATTTCTAATTTTTCTTTATGACTTGTAATTGCTCTCAGATTGCAACTCGGACCCGAACGACAAAGAAGAGTGTACGTTTTCAAAATGTTAAACACAATTTTTCAAGAATTTCTCACTGACGATTCATAATATTTCAAAATTGTGTGTTCAACACTGCATCTCTCATATAGTTTTACAAGACAATTCTTCCACATTTGATGTCATTTTCAAAATGAGTCAATGTTTGAGGGGGAGTTTTTCAAAAAACAAAGTTTTAATAATTTTGGATACATCATAACATGACAATATTTATGTATTCAAAACATTATAAAAAGTCTTAATAGCAACTCAATAATAATAATGACTACTCAATAGATTGTATGTTATAAGATGATTTTGTGGTTGAGCACAATTTTTCAAGAATTTTTCAATGACAATTCATAATCTTTTAAAATTGTGTGCTCAACAATGCTAACCCTCAATTTTATATTTATTTTACAACTTGGTATCATTTTTTTTGGTTTCAAACATATGTAAAATTGAGGGGGAGCAAGTTAAAGTTCCATATAATTCATGCTAATAATGTTTTTCCCATAGAATTTTCATGACAAATTTTAATCACACGGTATTTCAAAAACTAGGTGAATTAGTATTTAAAATAAGGGGAGAAATGTAATTAAAATGTGATCTTGAAAATAATAAGTGATCTAAAAGACTCAAAGTGCTGTTCGGAAAAGGTTTTATGGTTCGATCTTATACCCAACAACATCTTAATTTCAAGACGATTATGATGTCATAAGGTGGTTAGGTAGTGTATTAGTCTTATGATCCAACCAGAACCGGAGGGATCTTACCCAAAGGACAATCCATAATTTAGAAATAGCAGTCCCATAGGTATGATTGGAGGATGAATGAAGATATTAAGGAATAATACGACTAAGATAGAGCTAACACATTAACAATCACAACAATGTGTTAGTAATGACGTCTTGGTAAAGTCATTGAAGTGGTAGAAGTATGAAAAAGAAATGTAATCGAGATAAAGGGTGAAAATAAAGAAGCCCTCCACACAACTTAGGCAAAAACCGGGTCAATACATAATTTATCAAAATCACAAAGATGATTGTTGGTATTGAAGAAAGACGTCAGGGACCCAGTGAAGCAATGCACAACCCTTCCCAGCCATTCAAGTTTCTATCAAAAGAAACTTGTCTCATTTGTCATGGAGATACACACGACTTCTATTGACTTTCTCACTTTGAGTTAGTTGATATTGAATAGGTGGCAGTCTGCTCCAGCCTCCGAGTACTAAAACCAAAAATGCACTAATCGAGTCTAGAGCCAAGAGATCAAATAAAGATAAATCTCATTAGGACACAAATCCATACAACACCCCTTGTTGTAACATCATCAAGTTTACAACCTGTTAACAAGAGTCCTACGCATTATCCTTGTGATTTTTCTAGAACATCTGAGTGATACTTAAGTATTCACCATGAAGATGGAAATCCTGCTTGTAAGCATTGAAGGGGTTGAAGAATTAAAAAGAAATGTATGGATAAAGGGTGTAAAGAAAGAAGCCCTCCACACACTTTAGGTAGAAACCGGGTCAATACATAATCTATCAGTTTTCACAAAGATGAATTTTGATATTGAAGAATGACATCATGGACCCAATGATGCAATGCACAACCCTTCCCAACCATTCGAGTTTCTCTTAACAGAAACTTGTCTCATTTGTCACGGAGATACACACGACTTTTATTGACTTTCTCACTCCGAGTTAGTTGATATTGAATAGGTGGCAGTCTGCTCCAGCCTTCGAGTACTAAAACCAAAACGCACTAATCGAGTCTAGAGCCAAGAGATCAATAAAATATATCTCATTAGGACACATTCCATTACAAACACTTGTTGAACATCACCAAGTTCACAAGCTATTAACAAGAGTCATACGCATTATCCTTGTGATTTTACCAGAACATCCGAGTGATGCTTAAGTATTTACAGTGAAGATGGAAATCATGCTTGAGCCAACATCAAACAAGCTCTTGGTAGGTGACTTGCGAGATTCTATATGAATCAAGCTTGTGTCAACTGGATATCGATTCGGTCCAGTAAATGAATTGACGACTCAATCAAAAAGATAGTAACTATCTGATTCACTCATATCATGTTGTCTGCTTTGAGACGTTCCGGTATTGAGAACAAGTAAGTACGGTGAATCTAATGCATACGCGTTAAAGGATCTAACACTTTGAGCTGGAAACCCTGTCAAGGATGTTCTTCTAAATTGAACCTACCTGGTCACAGGTACAATGTTTATACTATAAAACGGTCCTCACAGAACTGGAGATTAATGCAACCGAATCTCGACGAATGACAAAGCCGTATTCGTCCATATCTGTTGTTTATCACTAACATTCAAATGCAGGTACAAACGACAGTGTTGCAGCCTCATTCCAGCAGAGTCAGATTCATTACCACATGCTCATGCTCAAACTACAAAGACATACTATAAGCATCAAGATTCAAGAATCAAGAAAGCTCAAGTATTAAAGACAAAGACTTCCGCAAACTCTGATATTAAAGATAACTCCTCAGAAGCTTCGGGGGAGATTATTAGAGAGCTTTCAAGAAGATGCAAAGTATGAGCATGTTGGTCAAGACACAAGATCGCAAGGTGGCAAAGACGATCAAGACTGAAGGATAAAGACTTAAAGATCTCAGACGTAAAAACGAAGTCGAAAGACAATGACAAAGGCTTAAGATCAAAGATCACACAGCATGAAGGAACAAGCTTACAACATAATAAAGACCAAAGACTCAAGAACTCAATAATAAAGCAATCTCAAGAAGTTCAAGGAAGCAAAATTCAAGATCTCACCTCAAGAATTCAAAGACTACACATTAGAGGAGATTGTTAGCCTCAAATATGTCTGTGAACATGAAAGCTCAGAATCTACAAGAAGTCTCGTTTCGGGGAAGATTGTTGGCCTCAAGATAACGAGTCTAACATGAAAGCTTAGAATCTCTCAGAAACCAAGCTTAGGGGGAGATTGTTAGCCTCAAATTATATTATTAATTTTGGTCTTTATCTCGTGTATGTTGTAATAGGGTAGAAGGGTAAACGGGCTCGTGAACGTAATCTAATATTGTACTAGTTCCGGACTAAGGTCCATTGTAATCTCAAGCCCAGTCCAAGACATTAAACCACGGCCCAACAATCCTTACAAGGCTGGCCCATAAAGTGGTATAAATACCCCTCTCTAAGTGTGGAGAGGGTGTTGGTTCCATTTGTATTTTTCACATTTGTAATTCAACCATCTATTTTTCTTGTCTCTACTTTCTCTCTCTACATCTCTCTATTTTTATTTCATTCTTCTCATCTTATTTTTCTTGGTTCAAATGGTGAAGTGAAAGTGATAATCTTGGTTCTAACAAGAAAGGATACTATCGGGTAACAGTCTTTATACTACCTTACCCCCTTATATGGTTGATCCATCTTAAGATATTTCACAAGCATTTAATATACTCTTATGGGCCTTGTAATAGTTTTTATACTACCTTACTTGTGCGTTGCCTTAACAGAATATTAAATAGATGGCGGGTTCGTGTAATCTGTTCATGACCTAGGAAATACTTACACATATCATCACAAGTGTGACAAGGCAACGGAATTAGGAGAAGCAATCTGATAAGTAATGAATGATTAAGTAAATACATTTAATTATCATAAAGTTATCACCAGTAGTATAGATTATAATTAGTTTAGTTATTAGTTAAACAAACTAACCTCTCAACCCATAGATTTACCTGCTTTCTATAAAATATAAAAACACAAAAATAATCTTCTCTCAACCTCTAGACTTCTGTTAGACCGTGATTAAGTCTTCCCAATCTATTCCCCTAGAGAACGATAATAACCCTCGAGTCTTGCCTATACTACTACTACAACGGTTAGGTACTCTGCCTAGGGAGTTATAAAACTTCGTGTGGAAGTCCTATGACGACCGCATCAAGTTTTTGGTACCGTTGTTGTTTAACTTAGTTCTACTCACTTAAATCCTTTCAAGTGATACTTTAATTCTGTGTATTAGCTTTCTCGTAGTCTATCTTTTCTTTGTGCTAATTGTTTCGTAATCCATTCTCGTCAACCACCATGAGATATGAGAATCCTATCCATACTCTTAGAGACTACTCTAAACCTAGCCACGAAGGCTATAGGAATACCATTGAGCTCCCCGTAGGGAACAACGCGGTACCTCTTCGATCCGACACCATCCGGTTGGTGCAAAACGGATGCTTATTCTATGGATTTTGGTCCGAGGATCCAAACCAACACCTCAAGGATTTCTTAAAACTTGTGGACTCACTTGACTTTGACGGTGAAAACAAGGAAAGTACGCGCATGCGTTTATTTCAATTTTCCCTTCGCGATCAAGCTAGCAACTGGCTTGGACGTCTTCCAACAGGATCCATCACCACATGGGAAGATCTTACTACTCGTTTCCTTGCTCAATTCTTTCTACCCGGAAGGACCGCAAAACTCCGTAACGATATCCTGATGTTCTAACAACATCATGGAGAATCTCTATCTGAAGCATGGACTCGTTTCAAGGACTTACTACAAAAAGTCCCTCATCATGGCATCGACCTTTGGCTCAAAGTCCAAATCTTTTATGACCATGTCAATCCCGTCACAAGACGAACCATTAACCAATCGACCAGTGGTAAGCTTCGTGACAAAAACGCCAAACAATCCTGGGCATTATTAGAGGACCTCACCCTCTATGACAACGAAAGTTGGAACGACCTAAGGGATTTCGCTAAGCCGGTCAAGGCAATCCCTTTGCCTCAAGATGTCACGAGTACATCCAACCGTCGTCTAATCGAGCTCAAAAATCAAGTCCAACGCTTTATGGAAGCTCATCTTGCTCCTACGCAACCTACTCAAGTGAATAAAGTCACTACCTCATGTGAGATCTGCAGTGGTCCCCACGACACTCGATATTGCATGAAAGATCCCGAACAAGCCTTTGTTTAATATGCATCCTCGCGTACCGACGAAGCAAGAGGTAAGTGGTACACTTTTAAGCCCGATCAAAACAATCTTGGTGACACCTACAATCAGTCATGGAAAAGTCACCCAAACCTTAGGTGGAGACAACCCCAAAATAATTTTTCAAACCCACCTAACCGATTCTAACCCAACGGTTCGATCCTGAACCATCCCTTCAACAACAATCCTCGAAGCTTTAACAATCAATCAAATCTAGAAGGATTGGTATCCAACTTCATGGCATCTCAAGACGCTAGATTGTCCAAGTTTGAAGCCGATTTCAAACAACAACAAAGCGAGATGACCAATAAAATTGATACAGTATTGAAGGCCATCACCGATCGAATAGTGAGAGCACTACCTAGTGACACGGTTAAGAACCCAAAACTGAGTACTTAATTACTTATCCAGTTTTGTCTGCTTGTTCTTACCCAACTGAAGACCCGCAATGCTCAACCCATATCTATGGTTTGATCAACGCCGTCATAATCCACCCCAAGCAACAGAGTGAGTCCCACGATGACAAACCAAAAGAGAATGGGAAGAAGATATGGACAACCCAGAAAATATCCATGTCAACCCTTCTGTACCACCCAATCCATCAATTTCATTCATCACCGAAAAGGTCCTCAAATTCAATTCATTCTTCAAATCGCTCGGGTTGGTTCCCCAATCCTCCAACACCGAACTTGTTTGCACCAAAGGGGGTGACGGCGACGTAATGTTTATTAAGATAGTCAAGACGAATGACGATTCCCATAAGGAGGAACCCGAAGTTGGAGAACAAGAAGTGGAGTAATTTTGACATATTCCCAACTAGGAGTGAACTATTATATCACAAGTACCTTATGTGTGGTCCAATCCCTTTTATATTTCTAAAGAACCCTATCATCACGGAAGGATGCCCATCAAACCTCAAGATACCATGCAACATTGGACATGTGCATGTGGAAAAAGCCTACATTGACTCTAACTCCCCTCTAAATATCATAACCCGAATGATGTATAATTAGATCATGAGAAGGAAACTCGACCCTAGGGAAAATTCGGATAGAGGAGTTAGCAATTTCACAAGAAGGATTAAAGGGATGCATGTCTTCATAGAAAACTTTACCTATATCATAGACTTTATGATTGTCGAGGATATTAGTTCAATCATAGACCCTAGGTTGTCGCAAGTAGTGCTAGGGAGGCCTTTTGTTGAAATATCCAACATGACTCCTGACCCACCCAAAGGTGTAGTTAGGTTCACCAACGGGACCAATGAAGTTGCCTATAAGATGCCCCATAAGATAGAACAATACAATTCACCGTCGGACTTAGAAAAAGAACACATAAAATCAATCTACCTTAGAAACGATGAAGACAGAAGAAGAGGAGTAGAGTACGTGATGAGCAAGATATTAAGGTTTTACAAAGAATACCTAGAGCTTGGACCCGAATATGTGACTGGAATGGATGATGAAGGAGAAGTCACGTAAGAACGTGTGACTTCGAGTCTAGCTACAAGACTCGTAAATAAAGAAAAACGCTTTTTGGGATGCCAACTAATATTTACTTTTCCCGCAGTTATGAGTGTCGTGTGTTTTAATTCTTCATTGTTTGTTTTATTGTGTTTGAATTATTTTGTAATCATGGTTTGTTTGTTTATAACTTCGTCTTATTTGCAATCAAAGGTATTTTGCAACAAAATAAGTGTAGGGGAAATATTCGGTTTTTAAGAACCAAATTCAAACATTTAAAATAAATTATTTAGATTAATTTGCGTCAGTTTCAAATCATATGATTGTAACAATTAATTACAGGTTTTTATGCAGTGCTTTATTTAGATTTGACTAATAAAATTACGTGCAGGAAATTTCTCATTAAAAACGAAGAAGAAATTTTCACAGACGCTGGAGACGGCGTCGAGATTTATCTTGACGGCGTCGCGTCTCCAATTATGTAAAAATTTTCATTTTTCAAGTATTTCTGAAAAACAAAATGTGCAATATTTAAAATTTGTAATTCTTTTGTAAACCTGCAGAAAACCTATGATTACATCATTACTTTCATCCTATCTTTACTGTTTTCATAGAGTCAAAACTTTAAACTCTCATTGTATTTATATCTATCCCGCCGATTTTATGCTTGGTGTGGTTGTCTTTGTCTTTGATTTACAGGTTATATTTGATGAGAAGAAGCTTGAAAGTTCTTAGGAAGGTTCATTAGACGATTTTTGAAGGACGATTTAACCAGTTATCGTATGTTTCTTCTCTATTATTGAGCAAACCAGGGGAGTACTAGTTTCTTTTCCTAGTTTTCTTATTCCTTTATTCGTTTTTAAGGGTACTTCTATAGAACATTGGGAACAATGTTCAACATAAGTGTAGGGGAAACAAGCCTTAGAAACTATTCATTTATTTATCATTTGCTTTGTTCCTTAAAATGATGGGTAATATATCGAAACATAGCATAAAAATATAATTTTGACCCGATTTTTTTTTTATGACACATACCGACGAAAACCGAGT
>BQNB010130117.1:0-18994 GCA_026074375.1 Tanacetum coccineum | reverse complement strand
TGTTTCCATCATATATTCTCCATCATTCAATTTCTCATCAAACCAGGATTACTTTCAATTGCAGCCTCGTTGGGACACACGACCCGGGAATATCTCTTCCGGAATCTTTTTATAATTGATTCTTATATATTTAATCTCTTTGTGTAGATTTTGACCTTTTGCCTTGGTTAAGGGCATTTGGTTGAGATTTGCATTTGTGTTATTTTATATATATATACTATCTGACGAATCAGTCATGAACGGATTACATGAACCCGCCGTCTATGTAATATTTTGTTAAGGCAATGCACAAGTAAGGTAGTATGAAGATTATTACAAGGCCTCTAAGAGTATATTACATGAAATTGAAATATCTTAAGAGGGATCATCTATATAAAGGGTAAGGTAGTATGAAGACTGTTACCCATGGTATCCTTTATACACAATCATGTTTCCCTAGACATATCAACAGCGATATAGACAAAAGCTGGTTTTCTAGAGCCTAACGCACACATCCATCAACAAGAGGCAATAGGAAACAAGAATTATAAACTATAATCAATTAGACTCATTGAATTTGTCACAAACAACAAGATCTAATCAATTAATGACAAGGTTCATGCATTTCCAAATAAATACTAGATGAATTAACTAAGCATAATCATGCAAGAGAAATCATAATCAACAAAAGGAATTAAAGACATGAATTAAGATAGATATGATAATCAAACCATTATAAGATGTTTATGGATTAAATTAGGTATTCTAAGTTGCTGGAAAAACACCTACCCAAACCCTAGAATCAGACTTAGGGTTGGGGGCTTGATAAAAACAAAGTTATGAGGTTGTATTTATAGGCAAAACCTTAACCGACCTTCACGACGACGTCACCAATAACATGTGACACCATTACCGTGACATTTTTCATGTAGTTGTAGATTTTCTCGTTCTGAACGCATGGGCTGTTGAATCATAGAAATCTGAGTTCGTATGAAGGAGTTATGATCAAAACAATATATGGTACTTCAAGCGCGCGTTAAATGGTATTCTTAATCTCATGACATCGTGTCTTCTAGAGTTCCTTTAGGCCGTCCATGTTCTGATGGCGTCACCAATGTACTGACGCCGTCGCTTCATAAATCATGACGGCGTTGCTTTATGCTTGCGACGCCGTCTGCACGCTATGTAAGTATAATCTTCAAGAGATTTTGGTGTAGGTCTGTAGTCTTGTCCGTTTCTTCTCCAAATGAGCCCAAGTCACGTGTATTTCCTCCAAACGCCTTCCAAATGCTAAATACCTAAAAAGGAATGATTAAGTACCTATTTTGGGCATAAATACACGATTTAAGGGGTTAAACGACCCTAAAAAAATGTATATAAAATGATACCTCAACAAATACCCCTACACTTAGGATTTGCTTGTCCTCAATAATTATGGGCTTTTTACACTAGACAATAACTATATGAGGGGTTCATTTTTTACATACTCTTTAAACTATTTTTCAACACAACCTTATAGTCCTAAGTTAATTAACACTTCGGAAAGTTATACTAGCACCTCACATAAGTGTTTGGGGGGATTCTTCTTCACCTCAGTTGTATAAAAATTATAACATAAGGGAGGAAACAGATAATCAACACTCATTACTGTCATAGTATAGAAAATTACATAGGCTTGGTAAAGGATCTAACCTCCACACTAGGTGAAGTATGATTCATTTCTATCTAGAGGCTCTTTTAAAGGTTGTTAGGGTATAGGGTTAGATAACATATAAAGGAATATCGAAAAATGGATGGGATACATTGGGTGTCTTTGGGGGCATTTAGGTGGAAGGGTTAGCTAATTATTTACACGAATATACTTTGGTTTGGTTGCTAAGCCAAGACTCGGACGAAGATATACAAACTCTACACAACTCTACATCAATCTCTTTTTTAATAACATAATACATCACATGGGGTTTATAATACTTACCCTACCATTGAGCTTTTGCATGCTCGATATTCTACAATCTAACTAATGACCCGTATTGAGGTGGATCAAAATAATATGGAGATCATTTAACAAACATATGAGGGTATTGACTTAACTTTTTCTTCCCCATTCTTCTGCGAAATAAATACTACCATGGATCCCAATCGTCCCAAAGCTGTATTTACATAGATAAGGACTTAGCAACCGTGTGAAACGGATGGGATACATTTGGGTGGCTTTGGGTGAATTTGGAGTGGAAGGGTTAGCTAATTATTTATACGAATACACGTTGGTTTGGTTGCTAAGTCAAGACTTGGACGAAGATATACAAACTCTACACAAGTCTACATCAATCTCTTTCTTTTTCTTTTCAATTTCTTTTTTCTTTTTTTCTTTTTTTTGAATAACATAATACATCATAACTTAGGGTTTATAACACGTACCCCTACACTTGAGCTTTTACATGCTCGATATTTACAATCTACCTAATGAACCAATTTGAGGTGGATCAAAATAACATAGAGATCATCTAACAAATGTATGGGGGTATTGACTTAACTTTTCTTCCCCACTCTTCTGCGAAATAAATACTACCATGAATCCAATCGTCCCAAAACTGTATTTACAAGGATAAGGACTTAGCAATCGTGTACTCAAATAATTAACTTGGGTTAAAACAATAATGTACTAAAAATGAGTACATACAAGGTGGACTAAGGCGATTTGGGTGTAACGATTGGTTTAAGGGTGACAATGTTCTTCATTAATAGTCCGGCTTAACCAGAAAATTACAAGAACCATGAAAAAGGATAGAATCAAAGGGTTGTACTAGGGGTATCCTGCACTAAAAATGAGTGCATGGCAAGGGTGTGGGATAGTTATATGATCGGTGTGACCATCATAACAATTACAGGTTTAAAACATGGGTTAATCCTATGCGGTCTCGAGATGCATCACAATAACAAGTTCTAGAATTTAATATACTACCGGTACACTCATATAATTTAATACTAATCTTAAAGCTCCAGAAAAGGTGACAAAACCACATATACACATCCGTAACGACGGAATAACATGATTGCTCACTCCTTAACTCGAGAAAGCTAAAGGTATAAACTATCTTGGGTATCAATAATAGATACCCGAATTCCTAAAGATCTAAAGGCGAACCTCACATTTTTGGGGTGGAATTCTGAGGGTTTTTGTGCTAGTCATATACATTCCTATCCATGAGACGCTATTAATACTCGGTTTTCGTCGGTATGTGTCATAAAAAAATTTAAATTTGGGTCAAAATGACCTTTTTATGCTATGTTTCGATATATTACCAATCATTTTAAGGACAAAGCAAATGGCAATTGAAGGAATAGTTTCTAAGGCTTATTTCCCCCCACACACACTTAAGTTAAACATTGCCCCTAATGTTCTATAGAAGTACCCATAAAAATGAATAAAGGGAAAAGAAAACAAGTAAAAGAAACTAGTACTCCCTTGGTTTGCTCAATAATGGAGAAGAAACATGCGATAACTGGTTAAATTATCCTCCAAGAATCGTCCAATGAAACTTCCTAAGAACTTCCAAGCTTCTTTTCATCAAATATAACCTATAATCAAAGATAAAGACAACTACACCAAGCGTAAAATCCATGGGTGAATGATAAATACAACCTCATTAACTAAGTTTAGACTCTACAAAAGCAATAAAAATAGGATGAGAGAATTTTTAAACTCATGGTTTTGCAGGTTTATAAAAGAATTACAACTTTCTTAAGCATTGTACAAGTTTTATTTTCAAAGATACTTAAAATTTTCGAGTTTTTCTGTAACTGGGCGTTTGACGCAGTCAGGAATATCCTGACCCCGTCACAAGTGTCAAGGTGACGGCGTCGCGTGTAAATCGTGATGCCATCTCCACACTCTGTGAAAACTCATTTTTCGTTTTTGATGAAAAATTTCCTGCACTCATTCTTATGAGTTATTTTCCTGTACAAAATGCTTCATAACAACCTGAGAATTAATAATTTAATCATATGACTAAAACAAACACATGACACAAGACACATGATGCGAATTAAACTAAACTATTTATTTTATATGTCTGAAATGGTTCTTATAAACCCAATATTTTCCTCTACACTTATTTGATGCAAAATACCTTTGATTGTAATTAAGATGAGGTTAAAGACAATACAAATCATGATCACATATAATTCAAACATATAAGAACAAACAATAGAGAATAAAACACACGACACTCCTAAAATGCAAGAAATAAAAGATTGGGTTGCCTCCCAATAAGCGCTTGTTTTTGTTCGAGTCGTGAGCCTGACTCTATGCTTATTTGACGTGTAAAAGGTGGGTCTCCCCTACACTTAAGGTCAGGTGCGGGTGATAGTAGCGATACACACTATTTTAATAGTGTTATGCCATGTGGGGTGAAGGTGATGTATGAATAGTCAAGGGTTTTACTTCCTTCATCCTAAAACTACCCGGACTATATGGGTTGATGGGTGGGTCAGTTCCTCCTTTGTCTCCTAGATTTACATCTAAGGGTGAAAAATTAGGTAAAAGTTGAGGCTCTGGTTCATCAACACTAGGAAATCCCCTAGAGCTAACAAAGAGGTCATGAGTATTAGTATTTAATCCTAGATCCTCTAGTTTCATGTGGTCCAAAGGTTCTACCTCCATTTGGATTCCTATAGTCTTTTCTACTTCTTTCAGGTGAGTCACGGGCGGTGTGTGTACCTCAACTGATGGGAGGAATTGTGGCGTAATTTGTGGGCTTGGATTATCCACCTTATCCTCCATCATATCTAGATCACTTATGGGCTCATCATCTAACCATGCCATGCACTTAGGCATCTTAACCATAACTATCTCACAGTCTAAATCCTCGTTATATGTTCTCTTAGGTTGCGACTTTGGCAATTTTATCATGTCATCTAACTTACGGGTCATTTCTATGGAGCTCTTCTCAAAAGTTTGATGCAATTGGTCACTTTTCTTAAGAGTCTCACCAATAAAATTTGATCCTAAACACGAAGGTTGTTCATACGAATACATCCTAGGTGAAGGCTCATATGGTTCTTTAATTTCACTAGGTGAGGCACTTTGTGTGCGAGGATATTCTAATCTACCATTCATCATTTTATATATTTCCTCGAGATTCTCTAATTCGCTTTTAAAATCTTCCGGATAATTTTCATGGTAATATTCTATGAAGCACTCAGATTGTTCTTCCGTTAACGAATCAAGTGTGATTTCATCCGCTATGGTGACGAATGATATATTTACGAACAACTACACAAAGAAGAGATAGACTAAAAGAAAGCTACTTGACAAGAAATTAAATCTCACTTGATAGGAATCTTGTGAGTAGACCTAAGCTAGATATAATTCGAAACCTACGCTATTCCCCGGCAGCGGCACCAAAAACTTGTTGTGGTTGTTGTAAAGGACTTCTACAAGAAGTTTTAAAACTCCCTAGGCAGTGTACCTAACCATTGTAGTGTAGTATAGGCAAGGCTCGGGGGGTTGTTATCATTCTCTTGGGGAATAGCACTGTGAAGGCTGGATCGAATGCGCACTAAGGTCTAAGGGTTAAAGGAAGATTCTTTTTGTGTTTTTATATTTAATGAAAGCAAGTAAATTCTAGTTTTAGAGATTATTTGGCTTTTGGCTATTTTAGTGACTTTTAAGCTACAATGTACTAAAGTAAATAAGCTAGAAAATGAAAGATAAGCCCTAATCTATATTAAGCTGCTTGAATTCTATAAGCTAGAAGAAATTAAGCCCTAAGATCCTAGATTAGCTACCCTAAATTTGAACCTAAAGTGACAGCAGTACTAACTGCTGTTAGTACTGATGTATTTTGCAAAAGGCCAGCAACAATTGTGCAGGTATCCTAGAGGGATAACCTGCACTTAGACACTCTTATTGAGTGTGTACAAACACAAATCTAACACAAACTAGGCCTGAGGACCTTGAATTAATTTTTAAGCAAGTAATTCAAAGAGAAATGTTCCCCTGGTGCAGGAACATCTAAAATAAGACCTAACTTTTTAATTTCTTAAAACTAACTTCTGAAAACTCTTTTCCTAATGTTTTTAACTGAAATCAAAGCTGTCTCAAAAGGTTTGCACAAAAACTTTTGACTTTTTGATAGTCAAATAAGCTTAAACCAAATACCCCTTTAGGAATTGACAGATTAGATCAAAGCTTATAAAATAAAAACTAGACAACTAAATCTTAATACCATATACTAATTAACTAATAACTACCCTAATAAACATAAATCATTAATTACTTAAACCAAAATCTAAATCTACAACTAATTATTAACTAATATTTTTGGTTTTTATGAGTTTTAGACAAGTAAATGAAAAACAAATATCTATAAGACTTAAGCTAAAAACAATGATGAGTAAGCATAAAATAACAATATAGCACTAAATTACACTAGAAAACAGATAAGCCACTTTAATAAGCAAATAAGTAAATCTAACTAATTAGACATTGAACAGCTAAAAATTTAAAACAAGGAAAGTACAAAGGAAAAACTTACATTTCCTAGCTTTAACAAGGCACAAAATGGACTCTTAGAGCTTTGCTACAAGCTCTCCTAAAAATCCCCCCCCCCCCTTATAAATAACTAGAGTAAAGTCTCTAGATATCTCTTCATTTCTAGATCTCCTTCCCAAAAGCTTAAATCCACAAGTTAAGGAATTTAAGCTGGTTTATTTAGATTCAATATGATTAAGGTGAGTTAACTCAATCATAAGACTTAAAGACTTATGAGAGCTCTTGAGCTTATAGGAGCTTATTCAGCTTTAGCTTAAAGATTTAGGACAAATGAAAAAGAGAGAGAGAGCTTATGAATGTAAATACTGAATTTCATAAACAAAAGAACTGATTACATTACTTTTAAAGAGAAATTACAAAACATTTACGGAAAATTACATTTAGCTAAAAATGAAATTTTAAGCTACCTAAAAGCTACTAAAAAAACTAGATATGTGTGTGTGTGAGGTGAGGGCCTATTTATAGCCTGCCAAGGATCCTTCTAGCCTTCCCAATCATAGCCGTACATTCTTCTCATCATTTGATCATCAATATAGGTCGTTAGATTCTTTCACACTATCACAAGGATTGCCAGCTTGGCATTCCTTTGATGTGACACTTGTGCTTCTTTTGCAAGCATTTTAGTGTAAAATCCCATTGATGGTGTGTTACTTTATCAACCCACGTGTGCTGTCCTTGAGGAAATGGACCAATGAGAGGAGATCTATGACGATTTGACCATGTCATGTTGTACTTAGCCCATGAATTGTACTTATTTGCCCTTAATTGCCATTTGCCCTATGCTTTGAGTGAGGGGTGAAACGGGGAAGATAATGAATAGTAATTATTTATTGGCGCTTTTTACACTGAGAAGAGGGAACTTCGGTTTAAACTTTGGGAAGTTGGCAAAAGAGGCCCTTGTGGTTGATTATCAATTATGCAAGTGTTAAAAACACTTTCAAAAGTGACAGGATCAGTCCTTGTGGTTTTAGAAAAGGGAAATGAGCTTTTATTTTGGGCTTTTGGGCTTTTGTAGTTGACTACTGTTTGACTTTCCTTTGACTGTTTGACTGAGGGTTGACTTTTCTTTGGCTTTGCATTCAGCTTTTGTGCACTCTTCCGTTCTCGTGTCCGTGCTTGCCCGTTTTTGATTGTTTTCTTGTGATTTTTGATATATCCGTACCTGCACACACAAAACACAAATACAAGCATATTTTTGCCATTTTTGGTCTGTTTTGGGTTTAATTGGGTCATTTTAGGTATTAACGGATATGTGTATTTTACACTTATCAAAATTCCCCAAACTAAACGATTGCGTGTCCTCACGCAATATCACATGCCTTATAACCAAATACTTAAGAAATTTCCCAAACTAATCCTTTAAGAAGTAGTAAAGTCTTTGTGGAAAAATTTCTAAGTCACAAGTTATAAAACACCCGATTTCCCATTTTCAAAACTTTTTTCTCTTTTTATGATTTTTCTTGATAATTAACTACCTAACTACAACTTATTCTTGTGTTGACATTATGTATTGTTTTCATTACCTTGTGGTAACTTTAAGGATCATGGAACAAAAAGCACATTTAAGTGTCTAAAAGATAACTTCATCATTCCCGATTTTTTACTTTTCCCATGCTAATCTTAAAAATAAGATCACCGTTAAGTACGAGCTGAGATGCTAAGACTACTTATAATTACAACTTGTGAATTTCTCTTCCCGACATAAATCATATATTTAAGTGTGTGAGTACAAATTAATTTAAACCATTAAATCCACATTTTTAGATAGTTGAAATCCGACCAAGCTTTACACATGGGCCTTTTGGGCTAATATGTTAATCACTTAATAGAATCACAACTCAAAGCAAACAAAAACCTCTTTAGCTAAGACATCGTTGGTTCACTGCCTCATGATTGTCTTTCTTCTCTAGCATCCCGACCGCATCGGGTTAAGTGCTAAGTTTTTTTGAACACCCCATCCGGAGAATACTAATCGAAACGCATGAACTTCCGATGAAAAAACTTGTAGACTTTTGCAAACGTTAGTTCAAAAGAATACTTTGTCTTTATAAAAGGAAACTTTTACTATTTATTTTCTAACTTGCAACATTATTATTACTATTTACATTATTAGGCTAGGAATTGGTATCACTTTTCTTTCAGAAGGGAGGGGGAAAAGGGGGAAACACATCGGCCCACGCTCCGACAAGAGCTCGTGGTAACATTATTATGATATCAACCCTAAAATATACAACCTCCACCCTTTCATCCCGTTATCACATCGGAACGAACCGACAAATGCCCATGTACTTTATTGCGATGGAGTTTGTATATTAATTATTAACACTAAGGATTTATAACTTGCATCCTTTTTATTCACCAACTACATTTTTATAGATTTTTTTTTAATTTTTTTATAACTAATTAATTAATTTAACACATTATATTTGTAAATAGAAAAAATTTCGTTTTAGAAAACCAAAGTATAAACTTGAACTAAAAAACTTATTTACCAACAATGTTTAACTTCATTATCGATAAAGCTTTTTCTCTGAATATGTTGATTAGACTTTTAAGAGTAAAACTCTAATTTGTAAAAATTAAAGAGAACACGTATAATTAATCATTTTAAGAACTCCGGGGAAGAAAAATCACAAGTTATTCTTATAAGCCTTTAAGTTTTCCAAATAAACTTTGTTTAGCATCCTAATTCGTAATCAACACTATCATCTCTTACTCTTTGCAATTTAAAATCTCTAATAAAGAAATTCGCAAATACTTAGCCTATATAAAATCCAACTCGGCATATTTAAAATCTACTTGAGATTAGCACAAGTTTTCATTTACTAATGATTCAAGTCTAGCATGTTTAAAGTCTACATGAGACTAGCACAAACTATCATCATTAATTGTTAAAGGAGAAAGCTAGAACTCTACACGTACGATCGGGTCAAAAATTACTTCTTATTCTTACCAACGGAAAACCTACATTCGTGTCTTAACACTTATTTTCTTAATTAACTACTAATATATTTTTTTCATTTTTTTCTACAAATAAGAACTTAAAAATTTAAATTTTTTGCTATTTTTGTGGGAAAACGGGTACGTGAGAACAAAACAATAAGCAGGCAACATCAAATCGATAGATTCCCTCCCCAAACTAAAACAAAACATTGTCCTCAATGTTTAAAGGTCAGTCTCTACGAAAATCTACGCCGTTTATGAGTAGCAAAGATAAACGTGAATCCGATCGATTAGGATATTAGATCTTCCCCTAAACAATTCAAACAAAGGGATGAGAAGCTCGAGTGAAACTGGAATATAGATACCGACACGAGAGACTTCAGAAATTATTGATCAATCTTGCTAAAATCAACAACTAACAAACAACAAACAACCGAAAAACTGTAAGAGGCTAGCCACACTACATCTAAAACACTTTAAATTTAAGAAAATATAAAGAAAATGGATAAGCATTGGGTGAACTCCTACGAAGCGGCTTGTTTTTGGTCACCGAGTCGCAATCTCGACTCGATCCCTGAATTAATTCGTCCTTAGGGAGAGCAAATGGAAAACTTTCATTAAACTGTCCACTTGCTACAAACGTAACGATGCCGGTCAAAACAAATTCTCATTCCGAAAGGAGAAAAGTTCAAAGGATGATCCTTGGTGTAAAGTGAAGAATGAAGAAAAGTCCAAATGATAAATGTGAAAGAATCGACATCTTCAACATTTAGAGGTAACGTCTTCTTGCTTTGGTAGAAATCTTCATTAAGCACAACATTCTTCAAACATTCATCTGGAGGTTTTGGCGGATGCAGAAGAAATGACGGTTCTTTGAAAACTAAAAGAGTTCCCCGAGGAATGTTCTCTTTAAAATTCACCCCAATTTAGAAATTTTTATCATGAATGGCATGATAAACTCGTATACTTGTTTGAAATACATTGTTCTTTGATTCGAGAGAAATCCAGGATAACGTTAGCCGCTAATCCGCAGTGAAAGGCGAGTCGGAATCTAACAAAAGAAGTGGTAAAATACTTGTTGTGGTAGAGTCAAATGAAATGGGTAAGTCCTTTTTCAAATCCGTTGGTTTGGAAAAAGATCCATTAAATTCAATCGATATCAAAAGTTGATTCTTATTGGCATGACAATGGTATTGATTGAAACATCACTTGAAACTTTGTCTTCTTCAATCTTCATTTCTTCAACTGCTTGAGGACTAGAAAGAGGTTTTGGTTTCTTATTTAAGAACGTTGCTAAAAGATAAATTATCTTTTTCCTTATCGCAATGCGATTCATCATTTTCCATACAAATCAGACCAACGAGAAAAACATCGGCGTCTTCCATGAACAAACCTTCTCTCCGGTGAGAGTAGGGGAAGTAGGATTGCTACTTGAAACTTTAAGGGTGGGAGGGAGGGTAAGATCAATTCCCGGTGGAATCGAATCACTTTCTTTCGGTGAAGTAAGTGTGAAGGAAGAAGAAGACTTAATCTTGACATCCTTATTGTTTTCTTCAAAGAGAGGATTCATGTTGCTAGATTTGAAGTTATCATCGAATTCGAAAAGAGGATTTGAGTAAACTTGAAAATTTTCTTCATGCAAGTCCTTCTTAAGAGTCGAATCATCACTACCCGGTGGTAACGAATCAAGAGGAGCAAGTTCATCGGCGAACTTCTCAAAATTATCACTAGTCTTCACCGGAGAAGAACTAGGAGGAAGAGTATTAGTGGTACTGCCACTAAACGGATCGTCTTTTGAAAAATCGATGATAGAAATGGCGTGAACAAAATTTTTATCTTTGTTTTTCTCAGATTTATCGGCATAGTAAACAAGTTCTTCCTTTCCTACTCTTAAAGTCAATTTTTCTTCGTACAAATCAATAAGAGCTTTTGTTGTGCGAAGGAAAGGTCTTCCTAAAATAATAGGCACTCTCGGGTCGGGTTCAAATTTAACCACTACAAAATCTGCAAGAAAAGTGAAGCCATCAACTCTAACTACAACATCCTCGGCTATGCCCATTGGGTGAGTAATAGAACGATTGGCAAGCTCGAGTGTCATTCGAGTAGGAGTCAAAGCTTCAAGCCCAAGTTTCTTGTAGATAGAATGAGGTAAAAGGTTAATGCTAGCTCCTGAATCGGCTAAAGCACTAGTCCTATTGAGCTCTTGTAAAGCACATGGGATAAGAAATTTTCCCGGATCTTCGAGCTTCTCGGGAACTTTGTTCATGATGATGGCGGAACATTCGGCATTTACGGTTGTGATGGCAATCTCCTCGAGCTTCTCTTTGTTCCTTAGCAACGAGCTTAACCATTTGTTGAACTTTGGCATTTCGACGAGAGCATCTTTTAATCCAATCTCTAAACGGAGTTGTTTGAACATCTTCAAGACCGGATATTTAGCACTTGGTTTATCGTTCTCTCTCACTTTCATCCTCTCGGGGTATGGAAGTTTAGATGGATACGAATTAGGTCTTGGAGAATTAAGATCTTGAATTTCAACATTAACGGTTTTCTTTGCTTTTGGTTTTGGGATTTCCATGAAAATGGATTCTTCTTCCTCCGGAGGTAGGACATGTGCGGTATTCTCCAAATTTGGATTTTGCACTTTTTCCGTTGACGTCTCCGGGTTTTGGTTGGATTCATTTTGGGAAATTGAAACATCGGGTGTAGGAACAAGAGGAATCGAAGGTTCTTCCAAAGTCTTACTGCTCCTTGTGGTGATAGCATTAATTTGCTGACGAGGGTTAGTCACGGTTTAACTTGGAAGAGTTCCTGGATTTGAGGTAGAAGCTAAATTTTTGAAATTATTACAAAGACTTGTCAACAAACTCGTGACATTAGCCATTTGATTTTGCAAATTTTGACCTTGATTCTGAACATTATTCAACACCGTATCGTTTGCCTTGACGTAGTTTTCAAAATCCGTTTTCGAAACACCTTGGATTTGGGGTGTAGGAACCTGATATGGTGAAACTTGATAAACCGGTGGTTGAAAAACTTGACCTTGATGGTTTTGATGGTTGAGATTGGCTCCACGGTTTTGATTCGAATTGAAATTGTTCCCTTGATATCGGCTTTGGTTTCCTTGGTTGCCTTGAACATTTGGTTGATTGAAACCCGGTGGTTTCATTTGACTTGCCAAATTGGAAGATTGGTTTCTTTGGAGAAAGTTGCCAATGGCTGCGGTTTTGTTGAAATTGTTGGATGTTGTCATGAAAAACGAGGAAATCGTTTCCACCTCGGGTTAACGGACAATGGTTAAAATTGTGATTTGATCCACACGTGACACATACTTCCTCAACCAATTTGACGGGTGCGGGAGTAGTAACAACTAAAGCTTTCATTTCATTCATCATTTGTTTCATCTTTCTAATCGGCTCATTCGAATTTCCATTTTGTCTTCAAGAGAAGCGGCGATTTGTTGAATCTCGAAAGAATTATTGGAAGGTGAAGAAGTAGAAGACGGAGCATTTGTAATCGCTCTTGAATCATTTGGACGACTTCCTTGAATAACGCACTTAGTGATTTACTCCTCAATAAATGGCGTAAACCATCACGAGGCAAGACTTATCTCTAATAAAATTGGCCCACCCCCGCTGCGGAATCTAAAGCATACTTTGTACATTGGTATTCAAAGAATTGTAGAACGTATCAAGTTGATGTAATTCCGAGAAACCATGATGAGGACATTGACGAAGAAGTCCTTTGAAACGTTCCCATGCTTCGTTGAAAGTTTCATTCGGTTTTTAGTAGAAAGTGGTGATTTCGTTTCGAAGGTAAGTTGTTTTTTAAGGTGGAAAGAATTGGTTTATGAATTTCGAGACAAGATCATCCCACGTTAGAATCGATCCAGGAGGTTCCTTATCTAGCCAAGTCCGGGCTTCACCTTCGAGTGAGAAAGGAAAAAGCAAAAGCTTAATCGAAGTATTCAGAACTACCGGATTTCTAAACGAAAATAACCTTGTTGAAAAATCGAAGATTATTATAGGGACTGTGTTTACCCCGTAAATTGATTACCATGAACAAGATTAATCCAAAGTTTGTTTAAGCTCAAAATTGTGTTTAGCATTATCGGAGGAACAACCAATTGCATCTTCGTGATCCCTCGACTGGGAGTTGTAAACATATTGAGCCATGGTACGATTGTGCGGCCATTTGAATCTCGATTCCTCAACAATACCGATGTTTAATTGTTTGTTTGTCCGACGTTATCGATACGAGCTTGAGATCGAGATGCAGCATGCACTAAAAATAAAAGAATTAAAAAAGCAAACAAAACTTAAACACTAGATTTTTTTTTGGATTTTTGATTTTATTTAATGATCATTATAAAAACGGATACACGGAAGACAACTTAAAACCAAATAATCAACTCACCTTCACGGTAACTCTCAAAAAATGCTTTTCAAAGTTGCCGTACTTGTAAGTGACACAAATGGCAAGTTTTTAAATCTTTGGTTACGATTTGGAAACTTTATCAAGTTCACCGGAAACTTATTGTAAAATACACCTCAATTGAAGGTTGATATGTTGGTGTTCGTTTACCAACTTCGTTTATTTAATTTCTTTTTTTAAGGACAATTTTTTATACTTTTTGATTTTTTTGAATTTTTAATAGGATATCTATACAAGAAAGAAAAGAAAAATATATTTTTACTTTTTAAATTTTATGATTTTTTTGATTATTGAAATTTTTTACAAAAGAAACTTACGAGGATGAAATGATCTTAAATCATATCCACAAACACAAAACGAGAGATTCGATAACTCAAATTCGCCCGGCAAAACGCGCCAAAAAATTTGATACGCTAGATAATATATATACTAATAATATCACAAGAGCAATTAAAAAAATTCCCTAAGGAAAATTCACTCTTTGAAATATATATAATATATAAATATATATATAATATAATATACGAAATGTTTTTAAACGGAAAGTATGATTTCCCGGGTCGTTTTCCATAATGAGTTTAGAGAAATTGAAACCTCGCTTGATATTGGATACTATTTGAATGGTTCGAAAGAATTGATAGGGTTTCCTTATAACTACAAAGAATATTAAAATAAACAAGTTCTTACTAAACAATTGGCATAAAAGATAATTAATGGAAACTCAGAATTTAACTAAAAACGCGAAACGGGATACTAAAACTAAGGCCAAAAACCTAAATTCTACAAAATTAAACCTAATTTTTATTTTTCTTTTAAAATGTATACTAATTGACTAAAAACAAAGTTTAAAAAAAACTAGAACGAAAACGGAGTTAAAACGAGAGTTAAAAATTGAAAACCGAGAACGGGAACAAAACCCGTTCTTTAAAAAGTGAATTTTTGCAAAATAGACCCTGCGAAAGTGAAACTAATTTTCCTACAAGGCATAAATTGACTCTTAAAGCTTTGCTACAAGCTCTCCTAGCTTATAAATAAGCTAGGAGTAAAGTCCTTGAGATCTCTTCCATTTCTAGATCTCCTTCCCAAAGCTTAAATCCACAAGTTAAGGTAATTTAAGTTGGTTTATTTGATTCAAGTATGATTAAGGTTGAGTTAAGCTCAATCATAAGCTTAAAGACTTATGAGAGCTCTTGAGCTTATATGAGCTTATTTAGCTTTAGCTTAAAGATTTAGGACAAATGAAAAAGAGAGAGAGCTTATGAATGTAAATACTGAATTTCATTAACAAAAGAACTGATTACATTACTTTTAAAGAGAAATTACAAAACATTTAAGGAAAATTACATTTAGCTAAAAATGAAATTTTAAGCTACCTAAAAGCTACTAAAAAAACTAGATATGTGTGTGTGTGAGGTGAGGGCCTATTTATAGCCTGCCAAGGATCCTTCTAGCCTTCCCAATCATAGCCGTACATTCTTCTCATCATTTGATCATCAATATAGGTCGTTAGATCCTTTCACACTATCACAAGGATTGCCAGCTTGGCATTCCTTTGATGTGACACTTGTGCTTCTTTTGCAAGCATTTTAGTGTAAAATCCCATTGATGGTGTGTTACTTTCATCAACCCACGTGTGCTGTCCTTGAGGAAAAGGACCAATGAGAGGAGATCAATGACGATTTGACCATGCCATGTTGTACTTAGCCCATGAATTATACTTATTTGCCCTTAATTGCCATTTGCCCTATGCTTTGAGTGAGGGGTGAAACGGGGAAGACAATGAATAGTAATTATTCATTTGGCGCGTTTTTTAACTGTGAAGAGGGATAATTCGGTTTAAACTTTGGGAAGTTGGCAAAAGAGGCCCTTGTGGTTGATTATCAATTATGCAAGTGTTAAAAACACTTTCAAAAGTGACAGGATCAGTCCTTGTGGTTTTAGAAAAGGGAAATAGGCTTTTATTTTGGGCTTTTAGGCTTGGACTTGGGTTTTAGGATTTTGTAGTTGACCACTGTTTGACTTTCCTTTGGCTGTTTGACTGAGGGTTGACTTTTCTTTGGCTTTGCTTCCGGCTTTTGTGCACTCTTCCGTTCTCGTGTCCGTGCTTGCCCGTTTTTGATCGTTTTCTTATGATTTTTGATATATCCGTACCTGCACACACAAAACACAAATACAAGCATATTTTTGCCATTTTTGGTCTGTTTTGGGTTTAATTTGGTCATTTTAGGTATTAACAGATATGTGTATTTTACACTTATCAATCCCCTTGACGGAGACCTCTTGTTGGAGCTACATGTCCTACCACCTGCCCATTAATATTAAACGAAAAGAAGACAGTCGTCACACATGCCATAACGAAATTAATGAAGTTTTGTGGAAATCCAAACCTTTCCAGGACTGCTTTGATAAATGCCCACTCCACTCGATCGTATGCTTTACTCATGTCAACTTTAAGAGCCATTGCACCCTTCCGCCCGCTTCTTTTGTTTTTGAGCTTGTTGGTAGAAATATTATGATATTTAATCTATACATTCTCTTCATGTTTTGGTGATGACAAACATGTAATTTATAACACATAACGTAAAGTGCTTAACTTACTTATAATCACAAATCATCAATGCATTCATACGACAACATCTTTCGACATCTCAAGACTGCTTCAACGAAGTTTGCACCCTACGTAAATCACTTAAGATATGTATAAATAAATGCTTAATTTATTTTATGATCAAAGGAATTTTTATTTAACCTCACATTTTTTTTATAAAAATGTCACAAACATTTTTATAACTTTTACAAAACATTTTTAGATTTAAAAGAAATGTTTTATTCAAATAAATATTTTGAATTCAAATTTTCTACTTAAAAACGGCTAAAAATGTTCCAGAAAACACCTCTCCTGGAAAAGACAAAAAAGGGAGCGTCTTGGCATGGCCGGCCCCCTTAATTATAAGGGGGTGGCACCCTAATTAAGGGGACCGGCCTGACAAAAAGTCTCCTCAGTTTGCCTATAAATACTAGACTGTTCCCCACTGATATTCTAACCTTTTCCACTCATTCTTTTCTATCTAAAATCAGTTTATACATCACTTACAATCCTTTGATCATTTAATCTTAAGCATTTGTTTTCAAGTGATTCAAGCTTATTCATCCAAGTGCAAGAGAAGAACTCTCATTATCATTAAGATGTAGTATAGCTAATTCATTCGTAACATGTCTTACATTCACAATGTATAGATCGAGTCCATGTATTCCAAACTTGTATAATAGTTAGATCATGGTGATCATGGTGTGTATAGTTGTTAGATCGTGGTGATCATAGGAAGTTTAGTTAGATCGTGGTGATCGTAAAGAGTTTAGATAGATCGGGGTGATCTTGTTAGTGTCTAGGTGAAGTGTAGTGAAGTTGTGAAGTGAAGTGAAGTTGTGAAGTGAAGTGAAGTTGTGAAGTGTAGTGAAGTAGTGCGGTTAGTATTTTAGTCCTTAAAATACAAAAGTTGTGATAGATTGGTTCTAGCTAGGATTAGAACTCGACATCTAGCTTAGTGTCGGAAAATAATGTAAGCAACGTTGTGTGGTTTTCTCCGCCAAAAAGGGAGCTTGTTGACTAGTGAAGTAACTCTCGAGTTGGGTACTCAAGGAGTGAAGTAGGGAGAAGAGGAGCTTCATGACTGAACCACTATAAATCATCGTGTCCGGTTTGCACTTTCTTCTACCTTTCGCTTTACATCTTTATTTACCTTATCGCCTTACATTTATATTAGCATTAGATCTATATGTGTGTTGATTGTTGCTTATTTTGTTTAAATGATGATTGTGTTATGGATAGAAGTTAGTATTGTGATTATGTTTATATTGCCACGACATGTTCTAATGAATATAGATGTATTATTCACACTTCTCATATTGCGTTCAACTTGATTGATAATTTGATACAAAACGTTTTAAGTTTTTAAATGGAAACATATTCAGTCCCTCTCTACGATTTTCACAATTGGTATCAGGAGCCACGTCGCCCTAATTTTCAAAACAAATGGTTTTTAAAATGGAGCACGATCCATGTATCAAATTACCCATGAAGGAGGATTATATATGAAAAGTGTTTTGTTGCTTAACTTGTATTAGTTTTGTTGTTAAACACACTTAGTATACTATCTCGAAGTAAAAATGATGATTAAAATAAGTGTTTTACGTTCGGTATCAAACTCGGTAGGTTCTACATCTTTACGTTAAGTCACTAAATGATTTTGTACAAAAAATGGTGAATTTGTGTGTCCGGTGCCAGCCCCCTTATCTCCAAAGGAAGGCCCGTGTTGATAGAAATATAATGCCTAAAAACATTATTAATATCTTTCACATCTTTACGTTTTGATAATCATAAAATATAAAAACGTTCAACGTAAAATTAAACGTAAACAAGTAATTAGGAGTAAATTCTCATTTCAACATTTACATCACTTAAAGGTATGAATAAATAAATGCTTAATGCATTTTATGACTAAAGGAAATTTTTATTCTACCTCAAACTTTTATAAAATATTGTAAACATTTTTATAAACATCACAAAACATTTTCTACATTTAAAAGAAATGTTTTGTTCAAAATAAACATTTTGAATTTCAAACTTTCAAACCTAAAACGGCTAGAAAAAATCAAGTAAACACCTCCCCTGAATATGACAAACAGGGGAGCGTCTGAAAATGGGCGGCCCCCTTAAATACATGGGCGGCCCCTTAATTATAAGAGGGTCGGCACCCTATTTAAGGGGACCGGCCATAGACCCCGCTCCTCCAGCTTGTCCTATAAATACTGGACTATTCCCCAACATTTTTCTCACCTTTTGCACTCATTCTTTCTGTTTTAAAACAGCCCACACATCTCTCTAAATCCTTTGATCATTTAATCATAAAGCTTTGTTTCCAAGTGATCCAAGCTCAATTCCTCAAGTGCAAGAGAAGAATACTTCTATTGTCAAGTGAAGAAGTATTACACCTTAGTATGCATAGCAATCTTGTTGCATTCATATCACATATTTGTAAATCAATTGTATATCTTGTAAGTTGTGTGTAGTAGCTAGATCTT
>BQNB010130116.1:0-18994 GCA_026074375.1 Tanacetum coccineum | reverse complement strand
TCACGATACTAGAGAATTTCATGTGAGGGGTTCCATTTGGGTATTCCTCTTGACGAGTTTGCTGGGTTTACAATTTAAAGTGCCATGTCTCCTCAAATGATACTGCGTGGCCTCTGAATTATGATAGCCCGAACAGTGATGCAATAATTCCATAAATTAATCAATCGAAGATATACGTTAAACTTTATGAAGTTTTGAAACATAATCAATCAAACTAAGACTTGACATATTACCCCAAGTTACGTGACAAAGCCGTTACTTTCATTTCATATACTTTTGCCATCAATCAAATTTCCATATACTGTTAAGGTGAGTTCATAGCCTTACTTTTAAATCTCTTTAATATTTCATAAACCCGTGAGGGGGATACATTCTTAAATCATGAATGCAAGTATTTTTCTGTATGCTATCCTGATTCATTATTGCCTAAGTACCTACTTTTGCCATTAAGACCCTATTATCATGAACCGTTAGTTACTCGTCAGGGTAAGCGTGAATAATGTGAATAGATCTATTTGGGACTGGACTTCCTCGTTAGTGTACCTATACTTTCGGTAACCAATAACACATCATTTGAATAACTTTTTGGGTGTTTGGCAAGACACCCATTGGGGTAATTACTTGTGGTTATTGATTAACCTAAGGCTTCGGTGTCAAGAGCATAAAGCAATAATAATGTTTTACAAACTATGGGTGTATAACAACGTAACCCAGTATTGAACTTGTATTCAAACTACTTATTACAAACCTATGAATTTCTCTCAACCATTGTGTTGAATTTTTAGCATGTTTATCTCAGGTAACTGAGCATCATATGGCACGGAGTGGCATGAACTTGAAGATGGCTAGACCGTTATCATTTAAACTTTTTGATTTCTTATAGATTTTGGGACCTCTGTTTGTAAAAACTCTGATGAATTAATGAATGATAACAACTTTTTCCAAAACGTCTCTTTATGACTCGTTTTCTATGGTTATGACTATTGTACTATGAAATAATACCCCAGATTAGCTTATGCTGCTATATGTATCAAAATGAGGATGTTATAATAACTTACTACTGCTGGGTTAGTTAATGCTGTAAGGCTTAACTTAGTACTGCTAGTTTGAGTTAATGCTGTTGAGGGTGATTTCACAAATACTTCAATTGAGGGTTTCTTTCAATCACTTAATCGTTTTCAATCTTTGTTATACCCTCTAAAGTTTGCTAGTTCACACAACATGGTCGCATTCTTAACTCAATTTCATTGTTAATCATCAAAACCCAACACCAATGGCTGCCCTAAAGTTTGCTAGTTCACACAACATGGTCGCATTCTTAGATAAACCCACTGAAAGTGATGGATTCGAGCAAATTGTAGATTTTTTGAATGCACATCCTATCAAATATGCGTTAACAGTTAATCCCACAATCTATACTTCATGTATTAAGCAATTCTGGACTACTGCAGAGGTGAAAACTGTTAATGGAGAAGTGCATATTCAAGCCTTAGTGGATAAGAAGAAGGTGATCATCACTGAGACAAGTATAAGAAGTGATCTTCAATTAGAAGATGCTGAAGGTACTGAATGTCTGCCAAATGCTACAATTTTTGAACAGCTGACACTCATGGGGTATGAAAATCTTACACAAAAGCTTACATTCTATAAAGCTTTCTTTTTACCTCAATGGAAATTTCTTATCCACACAATTTTGCAATGCCTTAGTGCTAAGACTACTGCTTGGAATGATTTAGTAGCACTATGGCCTCTGCTATCATCTGTCTTGCCACAAACCAAAAATTAAACTTTTCCAAGTACATTTTTGATAATATGGTGAAGAACTTGAAGGGTGGGGTTAAATTTCTAATGTATCTAAGGTTTGTGCAAGTGTTCTTGGATAAAAGAACTTGGAGGGTGGGGTTAAATTTTTAATGTATCAAAGATTTGTGCAAGTGTTCCTGGATAAACAAGTTAAAGGAATGTCCAAACATAAAAAGATATATGTTACACCTTCTCACACAAAGAAGGTGTTTGCTAACATGAAGAGGAAGGGAAAAGACTTTTCAACAATGCCTACGGATCCTCAACACACACCTACTATTTCTCAACCATCTACATCACAGTCTTAGAAGAAACAACCAAGGAGGAAACAAAAGAAAGACACTGAGGTTTCTCAACCTAGTGATTCTACAGAGCCTATAGCATATGAGGCTCCCAATGACGAAAATGTAACTACACATTCCAATGATCCACTTCTCAGTGGTAAGGATAGACTAAAACTAAATGAATTAATGGAACTTTGTACCAACTTGTCACAAAGAGTTCTTGACTTGGAGAATACAAATACCTCTTAACCTGTAGAGATTACTAAATTAAAGGAGAGGGTCAAGAAGTTAGAGAAGAGGAATAAGTCAAGAACTCTAGGGCTTAAAAGGTTAAGGAAGGTTGGTAAAATTGCAAGAATAGAATCCTCTGAAGATGACGGTTTGGGTGGTCAGGAGGATGCATCCAAATAAGGGAGAAAAATTGCTGATATTGATGCAGATGAAGAGGTTACATTGATTGATGAGACTTAGGGGGAGGAATGATGATAATTTAATGTTTGATACAGGAGTTTTAGATGAGCAGGAAGTTAAGGTTAAAAAGGTAGTTAGTACTGCTGAAGTTACTACTACTAGTGCTACAACAACAACTATTGATGAGTTGACTCTGGCTCAGACCTTGATAGAAATCAAACCAGCTAAACCCAAGGCTGTTACAACTGCTGCTACAACAACTACAACTGCTGTTACAAGACCCAAGGATAGAGGGGTTGTAGTTCAAGAGCTAAGTGAATTTACAACAACAACATCACCTTCACAACCATTACAACTTCCATAGGCTAAAGATAAAGGCAAGGCAAAAATAGTTAAGCCTCAAAAACCTTTTAAAAAGAAAGATCAAATTTTGATTGAAGAAGAAATTGCTCAAAGACTTTAAGAAGAATTGCAAGCTGAACTATAAGAAGAGGAAAGGCTGGCAAGACAAAAGGAATAAGATGCAAACATTGTTGAATAGGATAATGTTCAAGCTATGATGGATGCATATTATAAGCTTGCTGCAAGATTACATGCACAAGAGTAGGAAGAGTTAACCATTAAAGAAAGGTCAAAGATGTTTGTAGAACTTATGGACAAAAGGAAGAAGCATTTTGCAAGACTTAGAGCAGAAGAGCAGAGAAGAAAACCACCAACTAAAGCTCAAAAGAGAAATACAATGTCTACTTATCTAAAAAACATGGCTATGGCTGGATACAAACAAAATCAACTGAAGAGCAAAAACTATGATGAAATTCAGAAGTTATTTGATAGATGTTGTTTGACAATACTATAAAGTGGGTAGATTCATTTGTTCCTATGGATACAAAGGTTGTGGAAAGATGTAATAACTAGGCAGAAGGAAGTAAGAAGAGAACAAGAGAAGAACTTAAGTTTGATAATTCAAAGAAGCAAAAGATAGATGAAAATGTAGAAGCTGAAGTGGATGATGAAGCAGAAATGAAAAAGCTTATGGAGATAGTTCCTGATGATGAGGTAGCAATTGATGCTATACCACTAGCCACTAAGTCCCCAATCATTGTTGACTTGAAAATCATCAAAAAAGGAAAGATGGGATACTTTCAAATCATCAGAGCTGATGGAAGTTCAATGAGGTATTCATTAATTATTAGGATGCTTTAGAACATTGACAGAGAAGACCTGGAAATACTCTGGAAGTTGGTTAAAGCTAAACATGGGAATACAAGGCCAGATGAGGCATATGAAAGAGTGTTATGGGGTGATCTGAAGGTGATGTTTGAACCAGATGTGGAAAGTGAAGTATGGAGAAATCTACAAGGATACAATGTGACAGTTTAGAAGCTATTTTCTTCAAGTGGAGTTCATTTTGTGAGATTTCAAAATCTGCATATCTTTATGCTGGTAGAGAAAAAGTATCCACTCACACCTGCAACTATTACAAAAATGCTCAACAAGAAGCTTTAAACTGACTAGTAGAATGAGATGTGCTATCAACTTCTTAAGTTTATGACAAAATAACGCAAGAATCCTGGAAGTGTTTGAATGCATCCTCCTAGTGAAGATAAAGCTTTTAATCAAGAAACTTGAAGATTCAAAAGATGAACATCAAGTTTAGGGGAGGATTGTTGGGATAAAAAGGCTTCATGATGATCTTGGAGTTAATATTGCTAAGGTTAGAGTTACTACTACTAAGCATAACTTAGTGCTGTTAGTAATATTAGTGAAAAATATGCTAAGTAGTTAGTACTGCCAGTTACTACTGCTAGTATATGTTAGTACTGCTTGAGTAAAGTTACAACTGTTAGCATAAAGTTAGCACTGCTAGTGTAACTTAGTACTGTTGATGAAGAAAGAGGAAAATATTCTAAGTAGTTACTACTGCTTGTACATAGTTAATGCTGCTGGTTACAACTGATGAAAGATTACAACTGCTAGAAGAGTTTTTACTGCCAGAAAGATAAAGACAAGAGAAAGGATAAACATAAAGATTGTTTATCAAGATTACTTATGGGATAAGTATGAGATATTTTTGTAAAAGATAAGTATAAGTTATATGTTTAAAAGATCATGATAACTTAGGAAAATAGTGTAAGCTAGTTAGGACTCTTTCGTGTATAAAAGGAGGTCATAAGGCATAGAGTTGGATATCTAGAAATCGTTTTGTTTTTGATATCATTATAGCTTTAAGGTTTTGTAACCCTAACACTATTAAGAGTGTTCGTTTTATATTAAGGCTGAAGGTTTGATAAACTATTTTGTTATTGATCTTGTTCATTACTGTTTCATTATAATTCTTCTTTGTATCATTGACTAGATTCCGCATAGTCTTTGATATTCATAATCAAAGTTTCTGTCATAGTTGTTTTGGATTTATTCAATACAACTTAAGCTTATACAAGCTAAGAAAGATCTATTATATTGGGATCAACACTTCATGTAATTCCTTCGGTAATGCTTTTTGCGAAACGATTATCTTCAAACTTTCTTTCTCTCTCTTTTTGTATTTTTTTCTCATTTTTTCCATTTTTTTTACCAAACCATTCTTCAAATCTCGGTGTAGTTTCACCATCTTTACCATCATAATAATTCCGGATAATTCCTTCGGTAATTTTTTCGTTCTTCGGTTTCACCAATAATTGTGATGGTAGTAAAATCACATGAGCTTTGACTACTAATATACATTCCCATTTGCAATGTGCAAATTTCCAACCGCACCAAAGATAGAAAATGACACAAGACTCGGGAAATACAAACTTTACACTTTAAGCAACTAGCAACTGTAAATTAAACTTAATCTAACAGGGTAGGTTAAGGTGTAAGGGTGTAACGAAACAAATAGTTGGTGTAATTCCTAAAGGATTGGCTCTACGGGTTGTTCTAATGGATCATCACTCTAAAGATGAGAGTGGAAAAGGGTTTAAACGGGAGGTTAACTAACCGGTGTAGTTAGTTAATAAGCAACATGTAAAGGCGATTTGGGTGTAATCCTAAAATTTACCAATTTAAACAAGTTACTCCATCTAAATCCATAGTACTCATCACTGTGGTCTCGAGTGATATACCAAGCCAAGTTCTAAAGTCTACAACATCACCGACACACTCATATTTTGTAGAATTTGGGTAAACATTTGGAAACGAAAAGGTTAAATCCTCACAATATCTAACAAGGGTTATTATGTGTGGGTTATGTAACATGTAATTTCACAATAGTAGGCTTGAATTTTTTTTAGATTTAAGCATAATTTAAGCATTTTATTGTGAAAATTAGGACAAGTAAATATTCTAATTCCATCCCCCCACTTGAATTATACAACGTCCTCGTTGTATAGATAAAACATTAAAAATACGAGAATTAAAAAAGAATTAGAATGAGAAACTCCCCTGATATTTGATCGGTAGATTCTCTATGTTGTGTTTATGAGCAAGAATTCGTGTTGAACAGCCGCATTGAAGTTTCAAGACTCCAACACTTCAAGATCTCCAGATTTGTAAATTCTTCGCCAATATTCATTGATATTTCTTTCACGAGGTCCTGTGTAAATTCTTAGAAAACAAATGCAATTCTATCTCCGTGAATTCGTTTGGTTAGACTCGAAATTAAACACCTAAAACTGAACAGGAATTTGATACGCCGTATCCGTTCCCCAAGATACGCCGTATTGATACATGTATACGCCGTATTTATTTAATGAATACGTCGTATAGACTGTGCTGAAAATAAAGACTGGATAACGTCCAGATAGTCAATACGCTGTATCCATGGGGATTGGATACGCCGTATAGACAGTCTGGGAAGACAGACTCAATAAAAACTGAAAATACATTCCGGGTTGTGTCCCGACAAGCACTTTTGTTTATAGAAAAGTCTTTAAGTTAGACTTGTCCTAATTTACTCCCATCCTTATAAAACAATTTGGGGTCGAACGAGATGCCAAATGGCACACATAAATTCTTGATTAGAAAAATGAATGACATCCCTTCGTTAATATAATTACAAGTCATGATATTAAGATTTAATTCCTTGATAAAAATTCTAGTTTTGAAAAATTTATTAGATGTATCCTGACTTGTTTCTAAAAGATTATTTGACCCATGTGCATAGGCACCAACATCGGTATTTATTACATCAGGTAACGGTTTGACAGATAAATCCCCCGAAGAGTGTTCAATATTGATTTAATCATTATCATTGTCCGTATCCGTTTTTAATTCATCGGGATAAATTACGTTAAAAGGAAATAGATCCTTAAAGTTTAAAACATTTTGTTCCTCTTCATCATATTCGGACAATGATGTTTCATCTTTCAAATTAAATTCATCGATATGTTGAGGGTTTAAAGTCGTATCAGTAATAAATCGATTTTGGACGTTTGAGCATGCATTTAAACAATGTTGGAAATTGTATTCTTAAATATTGTAAAGAAATAATAAATCAACAAAATAACAGACCGTAGCTTGGTATGGGAAGCAAAGGCATATTGACTTTATCATTATCATTTTTCAAATCCGTTTTTAAATTGTTGATAGAAATTATTTTGTAAGAAAATGAATTTTTGTCAAAAATTACCGTGCAATCTTCATTGTTGGATTCGTCAAATGATATTCTAAAGTCAATTTCATCGTTGTTAAGAGAACTTACCGTAGGCTTACACAAATGTGTTTTAGATTTTTTATAATGTTCCATTAAGACTATACTGGAATTCCTTTCAAGGCAAGAACGTCTTCATTATCCCAGATCTTACCATACGTAGCAGTTTCCCAGTTATACACCTTACCACACCTATGAGCTTTTTCTTCCTCAAGCCTGATATACTCCTCCATAGTAATGTCGAGGTCGTCCATTTTAACTGTCAAATAGCTTAATATGCCGTATTCAGTGAATTGAATACGCCATATTGATGATAGAGTCGAATATGCTGTATTGGTTTGAAAAAAAATTATACGCCGTATCCAATAAATTGAATACGCCATATTAAGTATTCGACTCAAAAAGTTACAGCGAACTGTAATAATGCACACAAACACACAATATGCAAAAATATACAATGCAGAAATCAAACACACAAAACAAACACACAAATATGTAAATTAATCTAAACTAAATTAAATCTAAACTAAAAGACTAATAAAAACAAGAATTAAACAACTTTACTCCCCGACAACGACGCCAAAAACTTGATGTATAGGTGTTATTTATGTATCAAGTTTTACTATTTATTTTATGCCAACTATACCTAAAAACAACACTTTAACGGGCAGTGTACCCGGTCAGATGAAGTTTCGTGGTAAGTAGGGTGTCGATCACTAAGAGCGAGAGCGTTAATTCCTAATTATATCAGTATTTTAGTTATCTAAGTTAAACCTAAAACAAGTTTATCATAAGCTTGGCAAGGATACACACCTCCACCACTAAAGCCAAGGAGTAACAAGTTTATAAAGGTAAATATGGGTTTTTTGTATGGAAAGGCGTACGGTTGATCAATCTACATTTTTTTACCGGAAGTACCACTCCAACAAGGTAGCTAAAGCACACATACATGGCCGTAACGACAGAACAGACATGTGTGTTCGATCACATCCTCATTCGAATTTAACCAACGGTTAGGATGAAGAATGATATAGGATAGGAACCTTCTAACTTTCACCAAAAGTCGTAAACCAATGAGGCAGCTAAGACATGCATACATGGCCGTAACGACGGAATTGACATGCACGCTCGAACAAGTCCTCATTCGCGTAAAACCAGCGGCTAATCATTAGGTGAGAGGGAAGTAAATTGTTGTTAAATAAAACTTAAGAAACAAATAGATTAAGACTTAAGATACAAGTTGCTAGACATTTTTTTCTGGACCGTTACCATGATTAAGACACAACTATTTACAACCTCTTGATCATAGATCAAAAACAACAACCTAAGTTGGCATTCTCGTAACGATCAACTTCCCAATCATACCAAAACTTTACATACTCTACAAGGTAAGTGGCGATATCTACCTACATCGTTGATTTTTTAGACGTATCAACGAATAATCGATCCTTCGTGTAATTCCTTCGGTAATGCTCTTTGCGAAACGATTATCTTCAAACTTTCTTTCTCTTTTTGTATTTTTCTCATTTTTTTGATTTTTTTTGCTAACTATTCTTCAAATCTCGGTGTAGTTTCACCATCTTCACGATCATAATAATTCCGGATAATTTCTTCGATAGTTCCTTCGTTCTTCGGATTCACCAATAATTGTGACGGTAGTAAAATCACATGAGTTTTGACTACTAATATACATTCCCATTTGCAATGTGCAAATTTCCAACCGCACCAAAGATAGAAAATGACACAAGACTCGGGAAATACAAACTTTACACTTTAAGCAACTAGCAACTGTAAATTAAACTTAATCTAACAGGGTAGGTTAAGGTGTAAGGGTGTAACGAAACAAATAGTTGGTGTAATTCCTAAAGGATTGGCTCTACGGGTTGTTCTAATGGATCATCACTCTAAAGATGAGAGTGGAAAAGGGTTTAAACGGGAGGTTAACTAACCGGTGTAGTTAGTTAATAAGCAACATGTAAAGGCGATTTGGGTGTAATCCTAAAATTTACCAATTTAAACAAGTTACTCCAATTAAATCCATAATACTCATTATTGTGGTCTCGAATAGATATACCAAGCCAAGTTCTAAAGTCTACAACATCACCGGCACATTCATATTTTGTGGAATTTGGGTAAACATTTGGAAACGGATAGGCTAAATCATCACAATATCTAACCAGGGTTATTGTGTGCGGGTTATGTAACATGTAATTTCACAAAAGTATGTCTGAAATATTTTAAATTTGAGCATAATTTAAGCTTTTTATTATGAAAAATAGGACAAGTGATCATTCTAATTCCATCCCCCACTTAGATTATACAACATCCTCTTTGTATATATAAAACATTAAATACGGGAATTTAAAAAGAATTAGAATGAGAAACTCTCCTGATATTTGCTCAGTAGATTCTCCAATTTGCGTTTATGAGCAAGATTTTGTGTTGAACAGCCGCCTTGAAGTTTTTAAGACTCCAACACTTTAAGATCTCTAGATATGTAAATTCTCCACCAATATTCGTCGATATTTCTTTCACGAGGTCCTGTATAAATTCTCAGAAAACAAATGCAATTCTATCTCCGTGTATTCATTTGGTTAGACTTGAGATAAATACCTAAAACCGTACAGGAAGTCAAAACGCCGTATCCATTCCCCAGGATACGCCGTATTGATAACTGTATACGTTGTATTCATTTAATGAATACGTCGTATAGAATGTGCTGAAAATAAAGACTGGATAACGTCCAGATAATCAATACGCCGTATCCATGGGGTTTAGATACACCGTATAGACAGTCTGGGAAGACAGACTCGATAAAAATTAAAAATACATTCTAGGTTGTCTCCCGGCAAGCACTTTTGTTTACAAAAAAGTCTTTAAGTTAGACTTGCCCCAATTTACTCCCATCCTTATAAAACAATTTGGGGTCGAACGGGATGCCAAATGGCACATACAAATTCTTGATTAGGAAAATGAATGGCATCCCATTGTTAAGATGATTCAAAGTCATGATATTAAAATTTAATTCCTTGATAAAAGTTTTAGTTTTGAAAAATTTATTAGATGTATCATGACTTGTTTCTAAAAGCTTATTTGACTCATGTGCATAGGCACCAATATTGGTATTTATTACATCAGGTAACGGTTTGATAGATAAATCCCCCGAAGAGTGTTCAATATCGACTTTATCATTATCATTGTCCGTATCCGTTTTTAATTCATGAGGATAGATTATGTTAAAAGGAAATAAATCATTAAAGCATAAAACGTTTTGTTCCTCTTCATTATATTCGGACAATGATGTTTCACTTTTCAAATCAAATTCATCGATATGTTGAGGGCTTAAAATCGGTTCGGTTAACAAATCTGATTTAAACGTTGGAGCATCATTGTAAACAATGGCTGGAAATTCATTCTCAAAATATTTAAAGAAGTCTAAATCATCAAAATAACTGACCGTAGGATTGGGTGATGGAAGCAAAGGCATATTGACTTTATCATTATTATTTTCCGAATCCGTTTTTAAATTGTTGACATAAATTATTTTGTAAGAAAATGATTTTTTGTCGAAAATTACCGTGCAATCTTCATCGTCGGATTCGTCAAACGATATTCTAAAGTCAATTTTATTGTTAAGAGAACTTACCGTAGGCTCACACGAGAGTGCTGCTTCAGATGTTAATGTGTCGTTAAAGACTATAGATGGGAATTCAGTTTCAACATATCCAAGGTCGTGAACGTCTTCATTTTCCCAGATCTTACCATACGTAGCAGTTTCCCAGTTATACGCTGTCACACCCCGACAATGGCGGAAACTCAGAAATGCAACATAATGATCAATCATAACACAAGATACAAAATAGAGAAAACTAGATATATTCATCAAAAGAAAGTCAGAAAGATCAATGTAAAAGAAAAATGAAGATGTGGAAACTAGAAGGGGGGTTGAATAGTTTTTACCATTTTAAAATTAAAACTTAGATTGTCGACTTATGTGAATTCAAGAGATATACACAAGTGTATATGATAGCGATGTAGTAAATAAATAAACTAACAACAAAATATAAGCAAGGTAAAGATAAGAAAGATCAAACAGTGACACCAATGATTTATAGTGGTTCGCTACGAATAGACCTCTTCACCATACTCCACTCCCCAAGTACCTAACTTGAGAGTTATCTTTACTATGTCAACAAGCTCCCTTTAGGCGGGGAAAATCGTAGACGTCGCTTACACTTTTTCTGGTACTAGTAAATATGAGTTTACTTTGAGGATAGAACCAATCGAACTCACTATGTATTTTGAGGTCTGAATACTAACCCTATCATACAGATATGATTCACACTACAAACTACACTAGATTATACAAGATGAATGATTATCACAAATGAGATGACACAACTAAACTAATAACACTTGAGTCTTCTTGAGTGTTCTTCACTAAAGAGTGGAATAAGTTGATCACTTGTAATGGATTATGTAACAAGTATAATGATCAAAGAATATGCAAAAGATAAAATATGTATAAGAAAAATATTTGTCAAGAGTTGTTTGAAATGAAGGAGTGAGGTTGGTATTTATAGGCAACCATTTGAATTCAAATCCTGTCCTAGGAGAACAAGACGTGCGACCTACGGATCCACCATCCCCTGGATTCGTGCAGTGCATTTGGTGGATCAGGAGGAGCTGGGACAAAAATTATCATTTAGTGATTAACCCCAAATCTATACAAAATATTATTTTGTACTTATTAAAACTAGTTTAATAGATTCTTCTAGAATAAAATGTTTCTTAACATGAATAAAGAAAGATTTTCTAGATTTAGGAAGATTTGGAAAGATTTAGAAAGATTGTTTCCACTTATGGTTAATCTTATTTTGTCTTATATGTTAATATAACTTCCTTATAATTAATCATGTGTTAAGTTAAATCATTTGATTAGAAAACATTTATGCAAATGATAATATTTTTCTTTGATCATTAAACTTTGTTTTAATAATGCACATTTCTTACTTAAGTGATTTAGCGTCGTCAAAGTTAAAACTTTCGATAAATAACTTGTTAACGTAAACTTTTTACGTTTGTATGACATTTATGTTAATTCAAAAACATGAAGATCATTAAACATAAATAGCGTTTTTGCGCGATATTTGTATTAACAATCTCCCTTTTTTGATGTTGACATAAGATAAATAAGCTTATTATAAGTTATAAATATATTTAGTAGATGAGTTTACATATCTTCTCCCCCTTTTTGTTTTAAGCAAAAAGTGTTGTAGAAGGAGGGGAGTCTTGCAAGTCTTGTTTTGACGAATGCTAAGTGACTTGATTACGAATGCAAAGTAAAAATAAAGACTAATTGCTAGTGCTCCCCCTTGGTGGATGCTCCCCCTCGCTTGGGGCACCAAGGAATCGAGCTATGATGCGTTGCTACAAAACAAAGTTAGTAGACAAGCAAATATATATGACAATCACAAATGCACACATATACATAATGAACATCCATCAACAACATAACAAAAGAAAATAATGCTTAATCCATTATAAGGGATTTACACATAAAACTTAGCATTTAAAGCCAATTACATGATAAACAAAAATGACAGAAAAACAATTAAAAAGTCATAAATCTTGGGATATATCATTTTCCTATATAATCCGAGGGGTGAGGTGATATTTACACGCGGTTAATGCGGAAAGTAAGGTAGGTGTGGTGAAGGACCGAGGTGGTGTCGAATGTATGAGAACATGTAGTTGACACGGTTTTGGAGCATTAGGATTTCATGCCTTGTGGTGCTACAACATTGACAAAACATGTTATGGAGGTGAGGTATGTTATTTGGATGAACAAAATCTAAAATGTTAGGAGGATTAGGAAAATCTTGATTTCTAAGATTTGGTGGTGGATGGTGGGTGTTTTCTAGTAGAGGTGCATTGTTTTGGAGGAGAGGTGTGTTGTTGTTAATGTTAACAAACAAAGGTTGGGTTGATGGTAATGGTTCAAATCTGGGTGGTGGATTTGGAAAACCGGGAGGTGGTCGAGAGACACGTGGTGGTGGAGATGGATTAGAGGGCCCGGTGGCCAATTATCCATGGTTTAAGCATAGGGATCATTGGTGAAATTTGTGGTTGGAGAAGTTTCTGAAGTTAAGTTTTATCGGAATGACAAAACGAAGTTTTGGTGGAGGTGCAACGTGAGTTGGTGTCGGAGACTCACTTGGTGATGATGAGGAGGTGTAGTGTGTGCTCTTGCTAGAGATGGATTTTGATGGAGCTTGTGGTGGTGAAAGGGATTTCTTTCTAGGAGGTGGTGAGGGTGTTCTCTCATTTGGTTGTTCCTCACTTGAGGATGTGAGATTGACATAGTTTGGATACTTGACACTCATTCTTGCGGTTTTTCTTTTGAAGTTTGGTGAATTGGTTTTGGATGAACTAGTCATGAGAATGAACTAGCAAGGTTGTATGTGAGAAATGTGAAGAAAATGGTGTTTGAGGTTGATGATTATAAAGGAAAAGTGGTGATATGAATTGTATAATGTATCTTGGATTATATGGAAAACATGTTATATCATAAGGTTTAAGATCCCACATAGTATCATATAGCATGGTTATAAGATAAAGTAAAAAAGTTAAAAATCAAGAAAATTTGAATTTTGGCGCCTAGCCTGGTGAGCCACGGATCTACCAAAAAATAACTGACGGATCTACCATTTGGTGGATCCGTAGGTCGCAAGTTTTCATAAAAATGACCAGAACATGCATTTTGCCCCCCTCCCCCCCCCAAGGAATAAACATCATGCAAGCATCATTATCATCTACTAAATATCTCCTTACAGATAACATTATCCATTACACATAGCATTTAAGATTTCAAGCATGGCAGGGCGAAAATAATAAAGTTAATAATTCAATGACATAATAATTGAGCATTAAAATTGTTTCATAAACAACTCTTCATGACGAACATCCCTTCTTCAATTTTTGTGCAAATTCTTGCAACGGCTTTCCAAGTTTTTAAACTTCCTCTTGTCTCCCTTGTTCCTTTTAAATGTTCGGATCATCCTTAAGAGCCCTATGATACGACCTAGATGAAAGCTTAGTGCTAGGCAAGTCTCCATTATCCGAAGGTGGTGATTCGGTTGAGGAAGAGGTGGAGAATTAAGTATGTTTTGATTTTCCTACATTCCTAGTTCGTTTGGAAGGAGGCTTCTTGGATTGTTTTGCCTTAAGGGAGGACATTTTCCTAGGGACAAGTTTGTAACGTGCATCAAAAGGGTGTTGTGGCATGCTTGCTTTAAGATTCTTGAAGAGACGAGTTAAGATCATCCCATATGGTAAAACTTTGTCTCGTCTATCCCTAAAGAAGTACATCCTCCTAATGATGAAGTAGGCAAGGTTGAAGGGTTGTCCACTTTGTAGGAAATATAACATCAAAGCAATAACCGCTTGAGTGTGGTCTCTATTTCCTATGGCGGAGTAGACATTTTCCCTAATTACTAGTTCACAAGGTCTAAGGTACCCAAAGAGCTCATTTGTTTCAATTTGGTTAGGCAACTTGTGTATGGTATTTCCCTCATTGTCTACTTTTTCATGAACGGTTCTTCTATGGATTAGGTTTCGAATGTCATCAAGAGCAGGAAGACGTGAGTTGTAAGGTTCAATTTGGTCTAAGGTTTTCTCAAGCTCATCAAGACTCCATGCATCACAGTAGATGCAAATGCCTTGGTTAGGGAGATTGGTGAGCTCGGCGAATTGAGCAAGCAAGAGGTTAAGGTGATGATTGTTGATACTGAATTCAATTGAAAAGTGGTTGTTGAAGTCTCTTTCAAGCTTAAAGGTTTTGTAAAACTCAAAGATGAGCCTAGGAAAAAATTACTCATCTAAGGAGAGCAAGCAATCAAAACCTATAGCCTTAAACTTAGCCCCTGAGTCATAAGTAAGATCACTATAGAATGACGGGTCAATGGTTCTCCCTTCATGTCACACCCCAACAATGGCGGAAACTCAGGAATGCAACATAATGATCAATCATAACATAAGATACAAAATAAAGAAATCTACATTGCATAAACTCTAAGTGCTATGAAGACCATCAACCTTGAAAAACTCAAGTGATGTCCCAAATCGCAACTAAAATCCACAATCTCTTACAGTTATTCCAATGCCCTCATAGGGGACCAAAATCCAAACTTATTCCATAACATCCAAAACTAGAATCAAAATAACAAGCAAGCAAGACTTCAAATGATTTCCACTCGGGATACTTCTAAGTCTGTTATTAATCACCAAACTATTCCTCTTTCACTTCAAATGATACTCAAAAATGTCAACAATAATGTTGGTGAGCTCGTAGGTTTGACCTTAAACCCATAAGCTGTGCCAATACTTCAACAGTGGACAATAGTGGTATATGACAGTGATATATCAAAACACTCTAGCATCACGTAACCTTAACTATATGTAACTTACGCACCTTAAGGGGTACCCTACCAGCTGGAGCACTAAAATTAGGGCAGGACCACACACAAACCTGGGTAGGCGTACCCATCCGCTCCAATAATCACACAAATACTGGGTAGGCGTACCCATCCGATCCAATAATATCACAAATACTGGGTAGGCGTACCCATCCGATCCAAACAATCATACAACACATAATATTCACATAGCAGTCATAAGCACATATCTTGTCCCAAAAACAAAACCACATTTCGCACAGATCAATTCAAAACATTTCAAAACACATTTGAGTATCATTTTCCCCCAACGGAAAAACCAGTAAAAAGTGGGGCTATGAGAACTCACCTCAAACAAGTCTTTAGCTACCCAATCTCAATCACACAAGCAAATGCAATGACGCCCGCACACGACCTAGTCCAGTTAATGTCTCAATTTAATCATCCAATTCCAAAACAATCTTCACGTTTGATGCATAGAGTTTAGACGCGTTGTACAATTACCCAAAACAATTTAGTGGTGTGATGGTTGACGACTTAACTCCACAATCATATCAATCTCATTCCTCGATAATACATACTTATACTATTTAGCGTAAATAGATAAGTAATATAATAAATATTTATAATTATTAATTATAAATATATCTCGACAAGTCCATTCGGTACACCTTAGTCACTTCAAAATAATCATTATACGGTTGAAAATGAAACGCTTACTCATAATAAACACATTAGGGAAGTTTCGAGAAAAAATATATTTTTCGTCTTTTAGTGAAAATAAATAAAATAATTAAATATTATTAAAAAATCAAAAATCATGTTTTTAAGAAAATTTCTAAGTATAAACTTTTCATGAAATTTCGACATGACCCGTACGTTTATACAACGTTTTCCAAGGTTTCAAACCTTATTTTCAACAATTTTTCACAAATTCGACACTTTTCGATAAAATTCCAAAATCTAAATCTTTAACACTTACCAACACTTTTCCTCCAAAATATCATTCAATATCACTTCATAAATATATTTTCACTTTCAAAAGTCTGACAAAGTTTTCATAACTACTAAATATCGCGTATTGGGCCTTAAGGCCCAACAAGGGTCCATTAGGACATTTATACGTCCAAAATATAATCCAAGTTCAAAACCAAGGTCCATTTATATATATAAGTATATACTTATATGTAAAAATAATCCGGACCACAATAAGCCCTCCCATTAAGCCGCGGCTCAAATAGACTTATTGGGCCGTGAGTCCATAAACTCCAAAATACGTATATTAAGCTTTAAAATAAGCTAATAAGCTACGTATCGTATTTGGTTACTACCATAAGCCTCAAAAATAATCCACAACATACGCCATAACACAAAAATAATCAAAAATCACTTCCCTAGTGACTTTGACAAATGACGTGGCATATAAGCCCCAAATAAGCCAAGAAATAGCTTAAAAATAAGCCCGAATAAGCTATACAAGCTACTATAAAAAATAAGCATTCTAGCATCATATATTATTCAACCATCACGACCACAACATCAAAACTACAAAATCCCTCTTTTTCCTTTTTACTATTCATGAACCAAACACCCCGTTAATCATCCGTTTCGTTTCCAAAAATCGATTTTTACAACGATCAACTTGTACAACTAACATCTATGCATCAAAATAAACACAAAAGGACAAACGAAATTTAAATTTGAAAACTTACAAGAAAATATTCAAATTTGTAGATTTCGATACGAACTGGACAACCCAAACGTTGTTTAAATGAATACCCAAACACTCTTATCAACCCGGAGTAACACGTTCTTGATCAAAGTTGGAAAACTATGGTGGTTTTGTGGTGGTTAGGTGGCGGACGAACCATAAGCACACACACTTGTGTGTGTTTTTTTTTATAAATGAAATAAATATGATCAAAAGTTTCTAGTAAATGAGATATATGTGTACACACCTTGGGACAAGCTTGCTAAAGAAAAGCCTCCTTGTCCCTTTGACTAACTTGACCGATTATGGCATCCTATTGGTGTCGGGTCTTTCTTTTCGTGTCGAAATTGCTTAAAAGCTCATAAAATTCAACCGTAAAATTTACCCCAAAGTTAATTAGCATTTTTATTCACTTTAAAAATACTTTTCCATTAACCTAGAGTATTCACATGACATATTTTCACTTTACACCCTTTAAAAACTCAATTTGGACATTAACAGACGTGTCAGACTCGTTTTTTGGCATTTCTCAAAATTCACAGGTCAAACCACCCGGAATATACATATCATAATAATACCTTCTAAAAGGGATTATTAAACACAATAAACCATAATTCATCACATATCTCATAAAATTATCACCGTCAACACGGTACAAAATATGAATAAACTGACAAAAGTCAAATAGTCAAATGACTACTAATGAAATATTCAAAATACAATAAGGGCAAATGTTACATTCTACCCCCTTAAAAGAATTTCGTCCCCAAAATTTAACTACTAACATTACTAAACAAATGCGGGTACTTCAATTTCATCTAATCTTCACGTTCCTACGTGAATTCAGGACCACGTTTCGAATTCCACCGAACCTTGACGATGGCAGTCCTACTACGCTTCAACTTTTTAAACTCTCTTTCCAAAATTTCCACAGTCTCTTCCACAAAATTCAACTTAGCATCAACTCGAATCTCATCCAAAGGCACTTTCAGTGTTAGATCAGCCAAGCACTTCTTAAGGTTCGACACGTGATACATGTCATGAACACCATTCAATTCCTCAGGCAAATCTAATCGATAGGTCACATGGCCTACTTTCTCAACAATCTCAAATGGTCCAACAAACCTAGGTGCTAACTTCCTTTCTTCCCAAAGTGTACCATACCTTTCCAAGGCGATGCTTTAAGCAAGACATAGTCACCTACACTAAACTCTAGAGACTTCCTCCTCTTATCAGCATAACTTTTCTGACGATCACGCGCAACCTTAAGTCTATCCTTAATCTGCGTGACCTTCTCAGTAGTCTCTTGCCCTAACTCAGGTCCTATCAACTAACCTTCTCCAACCTCAGCCCACATAATTGGCGAACGACACTTTCTACCATACAATGCCTCAAACGGAGCACATCTCACACTAGAATGATAACTATTGTTATACGAAAACTCAACCAACGAAAGATGAACATCCCAACTTTCTTCGAAGTCCAGGACGCACGATCAAAGCATGTATTTCAAAGTCTAAATAGTACGCTCACTCTGACCGTCGGTTTGAGGGTGATAAGTCGCACTCATGTCTAAATGAGTTCCTAATGCCTCTTGCATTGAATACCAAAACCTTGATGTGAAACAACTATCACGATCCGATATGATCGAGATCGGCACACCATGTCTAGCAAATATCTCATTCAAATACAATCTAGC